>JAQOWM010000432.1:0-32525 GCA_029041755.1 Resseliella maxima
AAAGTCATACAAAATAGAATATTTTTTCAACAAAAACCGAAAGGCAGGCTTTTAGTAAGGAGACAAATTTTTCAATTGAAAAAAATGATTCTATTCAAATTTCGGACGAAAAGATCCAAAACTAACGAAAACCATTCTTCAAATTGAATTCATTGAGAAATATTAAGATATTGAAATTTTTTCTCAATTTTTACAAGTGTAGAATGTGATTATTCCAAATGGGAATGGCCTGACTTCGGTTCGTGCGGAAGAAACCTATTTTTTTATTATGATGTATCAGGTGCATGGTCTGATTAAACGCGGAACACTTGTTAAAATGATTATTTGGTAAAAAAAACCAGCATCGTTTTTGCGCTATTGTTGACATCAAGTGACCAATTAAATGTTGTTGTTACTTTTTTGTTAATGTTTGATCAGTTGGTTATTGCATTGAAGGGGCATATATCTCTATCTATGTATATTTTGGTATGTAATGATGAAAATTATGGAATGTTTGAAGCCATTTATTATGGTCTGTTTATGCATGCTTATTTCATATTTTTCCATATTTTGTTCTTTCTCCATCCCTTTTTATTGAATTTATTGTGTTTTGATCATATATATCGCTGTACTTGTAATCGTTGTTTTTCTTCTTCTTCTTTCTCTTTTATCAATTCAATTGTTGGATTTTTTTTTATGTCAAATGCAGTTTGCTGTTTTATATTTAAAAAAAAAACAACAACACATTAGATTGGAAGAGTCGACATAGCTGATATATATAACAGACGAAAAGTTCAAAAAAATTATTCCGTTATGGCAATTTTTTGAATGTCTGTGTTCAGTATTACATTCAAGAGAGTCTATTGAATACACATTTTTAAATATGTATTCCAAATGATGTGGTATTTTCTCTCCCGCTTCGTTCTTTTGCACAGTATACTGCAGTTGACTGTAAATAGAACATTGATGATTCACTTTGTTTCCTTTTCACACTTGTTCGCCTTGAACACAGCATAAATGCTACTGAAATGTGTATATACACTCTTTCACTCAACATCATATTGCACGGGAACCAAGCGGGAGAAAAATTACAGCACCATTTGGAATAGAAATGTGTTCTCAGCAGATTCTCTTTAATGTCAAACTGGACAGAAACGTTCGAGAAATGGCCATAAGTTATGGCCAATAACGTGATTTGATCAAACAACAACAACAAAAAATGAAATGAAACGAAATTATTTATAATTTTAGACTTTTTTTTGTTTGTTCGCCACTGTGTCAAAACGCAAAAAATACAAAGAGTGTGAAAGAGAAACAAAGTGAAACATCAATATTCTATTCACTCTTGTTCAGTTCAAACAAAACATAAAAATTGTAAATTCTTATAATCAACACATGATGCTATATTTTCTCTACCGCTTCGTTCATGTGCAATATACTGTGTAAAGGGTAAGAACGCACATTCAAGCAGCATTTAGTTGTTATGAAAAGCATATAATTTACATTAACAATGTATTTGTAATGACGATGACATTTCCTTTCACTTTTCTTATATTGGTTTGATCGACTGACATCAGTTGTATTTGAGGATTAGTACTCTTTTGGTCGCTTTGAGTGAATTCAATAAAAATGGCTGACGAAGAAAATACCGAACGGTAAATTTCTTTTTGTGCGATTTTTTGAAATAAAATCGATTTTTTTATATTGTTCTTTTTGGTTATTTTTTACAATCGGATTTCATTTTGATTATATGTACGCCGGACATTCGGAATTGATTTTAATAATAATTTTTCTTTTTTGTACAGCAATTGGAAAGAATACAAGTTAAATGAAGTTGTGAAACATTTAAAAAACAAAACATTTCATGTTCATCCAGTGCGTCCTAAAGACAAGGCAATTTATCATTCATCTTGCTACGAGCTGTTCTATCTAGTTTATGATCGACATCACAATGTTGTGCGGCATTTCTTTGTTTGCAGTGCGTGTAATATTTTGATACACACAAATTTGAATACGAATGGCAATTCAAAATTACGGCGTCACACTTGCTTTAAGGAATTTTTAGAAAACAAAACTAAATTTCAATCTGACGATGATGATCAGATCTATGAAGGACTAGAGGATTACACACGTGCTGAAAAAACATTTTTCGTGAAAGTAACTGATGAAAAAACAGTTTCCGAACAAATTTCAGGTGTTCATTGTGATCTCTTGGTCAAAGTTTTCGCTGACTTTTCGCGACTTTGCGTAAAAAAAGAATGTGTCACACCCATGACAGTCGCGGTAACAAAAGCCATACTCCCAAAAACATGGCGGATTGAAGATTGGTGAGGATTTGTACATTTTATTCATATTTAAATAATTTATTTTATTGTTATTCAACTATTTCTTTTCAAAGGCAAGCGTTCGGCTATAAAGCATATGAAATCATGTCGGAAAATATCATTGAAAAGCCACCAAAAAACGTTCAAACAAAAAGAAAGAAGAATAAACCATGTCCACTAAGTAAGAAGCCAGCACACTTGCGTGATATTTCGAAAGCGGTTCCGTCCGTCCGCCCGTCTTCTGTTGAACCAGTTGTTCATTCTCCAAGTGCTGAAAATTTTGAATACCAAAGCAAAGTATCTGAGGATGAACGTGATGACGAAAATTCGAAACTGAAGCGACTCGATGGTCCGTCTGCTGTTGAAAACATTTCAAATTACGATTCGGCTAACGACTATGATTATAGTTACAAAGGAACCGATGATGATAATGATAAAGTAATTTCGAAAGAGCCGCCCGTCCGCCCGTCCGTCCGCCCGTCTGGTCAAACAGTTAATAAAACTGATTCCGAAAGTACCTCATCAGGAAAAAGCGATGAAAACTATTCCGTTACAAAAGTTCAGAAAAAAAAACAAAAAAAAATTGAAAGTTCTGAATCATCGTCGTCATCATCTGACGAAAGCGATGACTCTTCTTCATCATCATCCTCATCATCCTCATCATCATCACATAGTTCAGATTTGGATAAAGTCAATCAACCATCACAAAGCGATAAATCAGAAAGTGGAGATAATTCATCATCTGAAGAAAAAGCACCAAACATTAATCAACCAATGAAAAATGTCCGCCTGTCCACAGAAAACGAAGATGAACCTGTTGCGAAGAAGAAAAAAACAAGCAACGAATTACATCACTCGAAGGCTGTTGCATCTGCTGAAAGTCAAGAAACAAATGTCGTTCCGCCAGTTGAAGAAGTTGTTCAACTAAGTTTGTTCGTTACTCCAGAAAAATTAATTGAATTGAAGCAAAATCAAAATAAAGCGAAAAAAGTAACAAAGAAGCGAACTCACATTGATTACGACCCTGTTATCAACGATGAAAATTCAAAAAAAATGAAGGAAAGCGATTACAAATCCAAGGTTGAACCTCAAAATGATTTGCCTTACCGTACATTACGAAATCGTAAAAACTATTAAAAAGTGTAATTATATCCTTAATTTGATTATTTCAATGATCTCTCATAATGTTAAAGATCAAAGTTTTGACTATTTTCTAAATTCAAACTGATTTAAAGTTCTAAATTCGAACAGATTATACTTAACTATTTCTACTTTATTACATTACCTCACTGAACGGAATATTTTTCTATGTTTAATTAATGTTAAAAATTGAAAGTTTTGATTATTTTGTTAATTCAAACAGATTTAAAGTTCTTAATTCGAACAGATTATACTTTCCTATTTCTACTTTATTATATTAACCCGACTGAACGGAATATTTTTCTTATGTTTAATTACAAAATAAAAAGAATACTGAATAAAAATGATTGAAAACATCATTGTACTTACAATCTGTATATTTCATTCACTAGACCGTACGCCCGGCCGCCCGCACGTGAAATTGTTGTGAAAAAAATAAGTAAATAAAAGAAACTCTCACAGGAAAAATTTTTCATACAGAGTTAGAAAATTTCATATTGGAAACGATTGTTCTTATTATCCTCTGATCTTAAAAAAATCAATCGCCCGTCCGCCCGCAAAATTGTTGTGAAAAAAAGAGTATCTTCACAGTGATCCATGCGCTTATGAGTAAACGGCTTTTTCATAGGTATTTATAGAGTTTTTCTTTAAAATATTCTTAGAAACATGGACGCGACAGTAATAAATTATTGTTCGAAAATATACTAAAGCAACCAAGAACTAACTCTTTGACATACGACAATTCTCACAGTAATTTTTTTCAACTATATTCAAATTTGAAAGAAGGATACTGCATAATTTTTTTATCCAAAATCTACGATGCAAGCGGTTTTTTCATTGGTTTTCAACTAAACAATCCTGCAAAGATATGATTGTATAGATAAATATATACAATCAGTTTAGCTTCACAACTTGAATTCGGGAGAAATTTCTGTTAAAAAAAATGAACTAATAAACACAAATTTGAATTGTATTAAGTGAAATATTGTTACAATGATATAAAGTGAGAAATCAATTCAATGGTAAATGCTGTGAGGTAAATAATCTCAATTAGAAAATTTAGAGAAAAATCTAATAGATAGATCTTAAATAAAAAGAATTAAATAATTCCAAAAATATAATAATGCTGAAAACATAAGAATTTAATATAGAAAAATCATTCGGGGTGGACTAAATCTCATTCGTTGCCACATAAAATTATTTTAAAAAAAATTAAGTTTTCTTTTTTTGTCAATTGTGTAGTTTTTTGGGTCTCATTTTATTTGGCATGCTCTATTTGATAAGATGCGTATTCTTTCTCACAGTCAATATACTGTTCGAAATAAAAACTCTCTCAAAATACATATAAAATGCTTCACATCTCCAATTTCGGCGTCATGCCTACATAACATTGTGATCCCTTTCTTGCTTTCTTCGGAAATACCACTTGTGGATATATTGATCTCTCATTCTTTATTTCAATGTGTAACACTCGAATGATTTGATTTGAAACATGACAAGAAGAATTTCTTCACATTGCATGTTCTTTGATTTGTTTTTCCTTGTAATATACACAATTACAATAATCATCATACATTTTTTCCTAGTTTTCATTATGAAGAAAGAGAGTGAGAGATATTGACGTTGTTATGATAAGTATGAAACGGAAAATATTGCACTGTAACATTGAATAAGTGTGCGTTACAAAATCATTCGAAACTACCACTTGTAGATATGTCATTCTTTCGACACAACTCAAAGTTCTTCACATGATTTCACTTTTGTAGTGGATCGCTTTCAGTACAGTTACGAATGTCAAAATGAGTAGTAAGTTTCCGAAAATTATTATTCTTTTTTATTTTTTATTTTTTTCGTTTTTGTAAATGAAATAATCTCTTGACGATAATTAATATATTTTCAATATTGAATATATGATCAGTTTTTCTCAATAAACATTTTGGCAGAATTTAATTTCACTTAGTTTTAGTCATCACTGTCACAGTATTTTCATATAAGAAATTTTTTTTCTTATTTTTTTTTGTAAAAAAGTGAAAAAAATGTTCATGAAATTTAAAGTGGCGTGTGTATACCTTATTCTGTTTTAATTATATTTTGTGCATTTTGTGACTGATGTTGAGTTAACGGTTGATTTTAGAACCAAGAATAATGTTTGTATCAATACAAACACACACATAAAATGCTGTAGATATCAGAGTTCGGCGTCGCACACACATTCATAATGTAAATTATGCTTATTGATTTGTTTTTTCCTCTGAATATTTTTTGGATAATACACTTGCAAATATACTTGTTTTTCTGTCCCGATATTCTTATCATTTAGTTAAGTTTGTGACCAGTTGACAGTAATTTTTTGCGCGAAGAATATATCTTCAGTTTTTATTGTTATTAATTGCTGCAATAAACTATGCACACAAACATAATATTGTGTATATATATATACAATTTTAACATCAATGAAAAACACACCAATATAATCATCAAATGAATGAAATTTTTTTTTATTCTTATTATTTTTATATATATGTAAACAGGAACATTCTAATCTGCTTTTGAAAAATATGTAGGTGTATTTCTTTTGATTTATTTATGGTTTTTCACTTATTCAAAAACCTTACGCCCGTCCGTCCGCCCGCTCATTTCAATGAGAAAAATTACAAATTGGAAATTATCAACTGTAAATTCATCATCTGCTTTTGAAGAATGGGTGTATTCTTTTGTACGATTTATTTATAATTTTTCACTTATTCAAAAACTGTATGCCCGCCCAAGTGTTCGTCATTTCAAGTCCATGTATTACTTTTGTTATTTGTCAAGGGAAATGTTGAAATCGTTCGGTATCTTATTCAACTGAATTGGTGTATTATTGTTAATTTACAATAGTAAAGGCGAAAAAAAAAATTTACAATTTGAAAAAACCATTGAACATTTATTCAATATGCAACTAATTCGCCATTGTCAATGGGGCACTGTAAATCACCCTAGCTTAATTTTCATTGTAGAAACAGATTTTTCATTTATTTTTGTATTATTCTGGTGCCAAAAGTTTCCTGTTTGTCGTCTCGTTGGTTCCATTGTACGCTTCGCTCATAACGATTGCAATTTATTACAGGGAACCAGAGCAAAGTTCGATGCAATTCTTTGGAAGAGCTCGAAAGATTATTGCAAGAAAGAGAGGTTTTTCCGCAAAAAGTGTATGCGAGAGACAAAAAGACGTACCGGTCAACAGTCTACAATGTATTCCAAATGATTTACGACCGGAAGGGGAAATATTTGCTGCACTGCTATATGTGTGGTGTATGTAAGGAAGCAATGTACATTCAGCAAGATGGATACACTTATAGAAAAATGCGCAACCATGAATGCTACAAACGATGGCAAGCTGCCGAAGCTGAAAAAAATGATGAATGCTTTGTAGATGATGAATCTACCTTAACAGATTTACAAGCGGACATATTGGTCAATGCATTTTCAGAAATTTCAAAGATGGGAGAAATAAACCAAACCGACATGAAGAAAATTTTACCGAGATATTGGGTTATCGTAGATTGGTAATTAATTTTTTTGTTTGTTAAAAATTGAATTTCATGAATATGTTTTCTTAGGATTGATTTCATTTCAAATGCAAAACAAATCATTAAAGGAAAGAATACAGAAGATTTTCAACAGTAAGTTTCCGTCCATCCGTACACATACATAAATACTATAATATACAAATATTTGAATTTTTTTCAATTCCTTAGTTTGGATGAAATGATTGAAAACAATGAGCCAATTAACAACAATGTTACCGATGATAAGCTTAAAAAGAAGAAGAAGAAGAAAAAGAAGAAGGAGAAAAAGGAAAGAAAAATATTGCAAAACGCTGAACAGAACACAAAAACAAACGAACAGTAAGTCCGCCCGTTTGCCCATCCGTGAATAAAACAATTGATTTCTAACGCTTTGCTGTTTCCTTTTAGAAAATCTGACAAAATTCATAAACCACGTGGAAAAAAGCGAACTGGTCTGGTTGAAAGAGCAACTGATCCACCACCAAAACGTCAAAAAATCGTTGTAAAAATACCGATTAGTGTGAACCAAATGACATGATCAAAATCTACAAACGTAAACAAGAAACGGTCCGTTCGTCTGTTTGTCCACCCGTCGATCAATTTAATAATGTTTACACGCTTTTAAGAAAATAAATATAATTGTCGGATACCATTCATTAAAAGTAATTGAGAACTAATAAGTCAAACATCAAATAAATAAAAAAATTCTTTCGAATTATTCTTATTTTCATGTCAAATATGTATGAGTAGCATTCAAATCAAATATATATGTAATATCTGTTTTTGAAAAATAGGTTTATTAATTTTGATTTATTTATTGTTTTTCACTTATTCAAAAACTGTACGCCCGTCCGTCAGAGTAACTTTAACACGATACTAGACTCATATAGAGTTAAAAAAACTCATATTGAGATGTATCAATTACGAGTTCATTTTTTTTCAAACTAAATCCAATTAGAATGTTTGTTTATTACTATCATCTGCTGTTGAAAAATATGTAGGTGTATTTCTTTTGATTTCTTTATGATTTTCACTTATTCAAAAACTATACGTCCGTCCGTCTGTCCGTCTGTCCGTCCGCCCGCCCGCCCGCAAATTCAATGAGAAAAATCTCCATCCTACTGTACGAAATTATTGATTTTTTGACGCATATGCCCGCCCGCCCGTTCATTTCATGCGTTAAATAACGCATTTGCCCGTCCGTCCGTCCGCACGTCCGGGGAGTTATGTCCATGAGCCATATATTTTAAATTCATTATTCAAAATATTCGATAAAAATTCCGGAATTTTTGTTTTCAAACCATTTACATTGCACGAGTAAATATAATTTGTCATCCTCTCATCACTGGTATAGGTTAAAACATCTGATATGGAACAGCATTTTGATGAATGCGGGCCGAATTCATGTAATGATGATACTGCATTGGATTCACGTATGGAACTGGATACGTTTGATTCCAAAAAGGATAACCATTCCAATTATTATTTCCAATAGAATTCTGTTGATTTTGCTGTTGTTGTAAAAATGAAGAACCATTCCAGTTAGTATTTTGTAGATTTTGATTAAAAAACTGTTGGGGCAAAAATGGTCGCCAATTCCATTGGTTATCGTTGTGCTGATTGTAATCAAAACGACGTTGATGAAACCAACGATTATTATTATGACTATAATCAAACTTAGTATGATGAACACTAAATTTCCTATTAAAATTATTCTGCTTCTTATGGAAAAACCTATAATTATTATGACCAATATTATTATTGTTGTTATCATTTTTAAATCCATTGTTTCTGTTATTGTTTGTGATTAAATAGTAAGACAAACGGTGTTTACGCTTCTGCGTTAGATTAACAACTAACTGTAGAATTCTTTATTCACTTGTTATATATCAAATGTACATCTTTTTATTTTTCACACCCTCTCTATTTTTGTTATTGGTCTTAAAAATACAAAAATCTATCTCTAATAAAAAGATAAGACACATTTGTTCAAGCTTGATTTCCACCGGTTGGTCTGGCTGGTGTCAACTTTCCTGCATATTTCTTTTCAATTCTACGCTTATGATTATTGTAGACAAAGTACACGAATTCAATTAGCCTTAGCACGCACAAAATGAGTAGCAATATTTGTGTCTTCTCCGCTGTGTGGTCATTTGTGATCACTATATTGTTATTTATCGTACCGCTGTTATCTACTACTTTCTGTGTTTTCGACCACTGCCCATATTGTTTATTCAAGAAAATTTTTAAAATCTGGTAAAAAAAAAATAGATTTAAAGAAATGAATGTAATGACAAAAAAAAAATGGTTAACTGATTCACATTTATCTTACTTAATCACTATTTATCTAGTAGTTTATTTTTATTTATTTTGTATAAAGAAAAATGTTGGTGAATCGAGCGATAAAAGAAATTTCTTACTTTTAACAATTGAATATTTTAATGACTGCTCCGTTTGGTGTTCAAACGTATTTTGGATACCATTCTTTTTTACATTCGAAATGGAGTGACTTTATAAATTTTGCACAATGCCAAAAAAAAATTGTAATTGACTTATATTAACAAAAAAAACGTTTCGCTTGCAAATCGAAGTTCAATTATTTTATTTTAGTCCCATGGACTTTGCACAGAAGATGGTTTTTTCATTTGAAACCGCTTTGGTAAGCGAGTCGGCTACCATTTCTTTTGTATTCAAGTATTGAACGTCAATTTGCTTGGTTTTGATTTTTTCTCTTATATGGTGGAACTTAATATCTATGTGTTTCGATCTTTTCCTGTAGCCATCCGAGTTACCCAATAAGATCGCACTCTGGTTATCGCATTTCAATATAGTTGGTCCATGTAATTTATAACCAACCTCACCACATAGCTGGCGTAACCAAATGGCTGCATGAACGTCTTTTGTCGAGATCGGACGCCCAGTCTGCATCACTGTAACCAATTATTTCACCCGTTGTATCTGGCGTTTTTGTGAAAGAAAGTTTATAATTAGTTGTACCACGCAAGTACCTGAATATCCTTTTCACTGCTTTCCAGTGTGCCGTTCCGTAGCATGAATTAAAACGCGATATCCGGTCGTGTTCCCTGCGCTAAGTATAACAGTGAGCCCACTGCCTCTTGGTATGGAATTTTTGACATGTGCTCTCCGTTACTGTTTTCATCGTCTGGCATGTTGATACACAGTTTGCAGTTTGTATCGCTCGGTGTGTTCACAGGCTTACATTCACCCATTCCAAATCTCTTCAGTATTTCTTCGACATAAACAGACTGGTCCAGCTCGATTACATCTTGTTTTTGAGTAATTCGGATTCCAATGCAGCCCCTTGCAATACCCATGTCCTTCATTTTGAAGGTTTTGCTTAGCATGTCCATAATTTTGGACAATTCGGATTCACTTTCATAGAAGATCAAGAAATCATCTACGTATATGGCGATTATCAAATTTAATTCCGATGAATAATAGATGCACGGGTCCATTTTGCACCTTTTTAGACCAAAAAGTTCAGTCAATGCCCCGTCAAGCTTCTTGTTCCACATGAAACCGGCTTGTTTGAGGCCATAGATGGCACGGTGAAGCTTGCAAACTCGATTTGTGCCATCATGACAACCCTCTGGCTGTTCAAGATAAATTTCATTGTCAACATCTCCCTGTAGGAACGCCGTCACCGCGTCCATTTGGTGAATTTTTAAATTTAGTCGCACAGCAATTGCCATTAGGATTCTCACCGATGCATATCGAACAACGGGTGCATATGTGTCGGTATAATCAATACCCTCGCGCTGAGTGTACCCCTTGGCCACCAGCCGGGCATTGTATCGCACGATATTACCGTTGACGTCTCTTTTTGTTTTAAAAACCCACTTGTTTTTAACCGTCTTTGCACCCCTTGGTAGATCACACAATGTCCAAGTATTGTTTTCAGTGAGCGAGTCAATTTCTTCTTTCATTGCATTTACCCAAAGGTTTTTGTCTGCACGTTTATCTAGTTCTTTCACACCCATCGGATCATCTAGTGAATCACATTTGAAAACAAAATCGTTCCCCATTTCTTGGGCAAAATTAGCAAAATTCCAAAATCTTACCCCCGACCTTGTGGTGACATTTGGATGAGATTGTACATCGCCGACACTTTCATCTGGCACATATGTGCTGTCTTGCGAATCATCACTTTTTTCTTTCGTACTGCCACCCGCATCATCATCAGCACTTGATACTGGTACATTTTGCTCATCTGTTAAACTTGAATCATTAACGTTATCAATTTGACTTACTTGTTCATCATCATCCGAACCATTTTGTCTCCCATCATCTAGATCGTCCGTTATCACAATTATTGAATTGTTTGCAGTGACCGATTCATGGAAAATTACATCTCTGCTGATTGTTATTTTATGCGTTTTTCGATTCATGCAACGATATGCTTTTGAGTGTGGTTCATAACCAACAAATATCATTTTTTCAGATTTTGGGTCCAATTTTCGTCGTTTTTCCTTTGGTACATGCACCATAATTTGTGCACCAAAGAGACGGATGTGTGATGAAGTCAACTTTCTTTCCGGTCCATACTTCCTCGGGGATTTTGATGTTCGCATTGATTGATCGGTTGATCAAGTATGCAGCCATATTGACTGCCTCGCCCTAAAAACACCTTGGAAGATTTGCATCGAATAGGAGGCAATTTGTCCTTTCTGATAATGTGCGATTAAATCTTTCGGCTACGCCATTTTGTTGAGGCGTGTATGGTGCCGTTCGCTGATGTTCAATTCCTGCCGATTTGAACAATGCTTCAAATTTGTGGTTTATGTACTCCGTTCCGTTATCTGATCTCAACACTTTGATTTTCCTTTCGGTTTGCGTTTCGACATAATTCTTAAATTCTTGGAATTTGTTGAATGCTTCACCCTTGTTCTTCAATAAGTAAACAAAAATTTTCTTTGTAAAATCATCTACAAATGTCATGATATACCTTGCATGTCCAATGGACATGGGTGCTATTCGGTAAGTCCGAATGAATTAGGTCAATGAGGTTTTTTGATTCATTTGTTGATCGTTTGAATGGCATTCGGCTTTGTTTCCCCTGTGCGCAAACCTCACAGTTATCGATTTCAGGAACGTCATCATTATATTTTATTCCACTGACAGCACCATTTTTCATTCGATTCATGCTTTGTGAATTCAAGTGTCCGAGTCTTCTGTGCCATAACATTGCATTCTCATATTTCTTGCTTGCTATGAAACATTTTTCATTGTCACTGTGAAATGTGTACAAACCATTTTCTACTTGGCACTGCGCAACTAGTTCATTTTTTTTGTTGAATATTTTGCAACCGTATGCATCAAAAATTAACTTATTTCCCTTGCATGCAATTTTGTATACAGATAATAAGTTCACAGATAGATTTGGTACGAGTAATACATTGCTTATGTTGAATTCTCTACCATTGAGTGTCATTTCGATGTCGCCACATTTTTTTCCACTTAATCGCGTATTATCAGCAGTTAAAATATCATTTACGTTTTCCGACTTTATATTTTTAACGATTAATTCTTCTTGAGGGGTCATATGACGAGTTGCACCGCTGTCCAAGTGCCATGCATTTCTGTTTCGTGTTACTAAGAGTGCAGAGTCAATTGTTTTTTCATGTGCACCAGTTATTTCTTTCGCAATGAATGCGACTGGAGTCTTATTACCCTTTTTATTCGTCTCGGGTTTCCCGTGTTTCTTCCAACATTGGTCGACTGTATGCGATTTGCCACTACAGTAATCACATTTTTTATCGGACGTTGGTTTCTTTTTTGACTTTTTCGACTTATTCTTTGCGATAAAGGCCCCTTCTTTGGAATCAATACGATTGTCGAGTAATTTACTGATAACACCATCGGTTGTTATTTTTACACCACTTGACTCTATTCCCATTATGAGAGGTTTGTAATCATCCGTTAGACCAGCCAAAAGTATTGAACCAACATATTCATCTCCGACTTCCCAGCCAATTCCGTTTAATTTGTTAATTTGTTGTCCGAATTAAAACGATTCGTCTCGTTGTGCCCTTATCTTCATACAATCGTTGAAAAGTAGAACAGATTTCATGTGCTGTGGTCGCCTTTTGTATATGGACATATATTGAAGAGTCAACACTGAGCGAAATGATGTTTTTTGCTTTTTTCAACTTTGTTGCATTTTTTTCTATTACTGCACCACTGTCGTCGATGGCAATACATTTTTCTAAGTCATTCAGTTCGAGAATGTTATTAATTGCGAATTTCCAGGTATGAAAATTGCTGCTGCCTTTTAGTTTTTCGATTGAGTTATTATCAATTTTTACCCTCATTTTTTTTTCTTTTCTTTTATTTTATAATGAAAGAAATATAGATTGTCTTTACACTTTGTTTTAAGCAAGGTTTGTATGCAAACGATTTCACAATTTCACAAAATGCACTGTAATCACAATGTAATCTGATCTGAACTTCGCTTTGATACCATGTGATTAAATAGTAAGACAAACGGTGTTTACGCTTCTGCGTTAGATTAACAACTAACTGTAGAATTCTTTATTCACTTGTTATATATCAAATGTACATCTTTTTATTTTTCACATTGTTTCTATTATTGTTCCTATTGATGTTTTTGTTGTTGCTTTTGTTAATGTTTTTACTCCAGTTTTTGTTGTTATTATTCTCAATATCTTCATTCTGCTTATTTATGTTTCGTCTTCTGTTTTTGTTCACATATTCATCACTTATTTTAACATTTTTTGAGACTTTTGATGAATTTTTCATAGTTTCTTTATCTTCTTTAAGAATAAAAGGAACAGCAGTATAATTTGGCTCCCAAATTTTTGGATTAATCAATGTCAAAAAATTTTCCTCAGTAAAAACTGAAATCTTGAATGGAATAAATAAATTGACATTTTTACTAAATTTACTATAAGACAAAATTTCAATTGTGAATGAATCAGCCAGTAATTTAGTTTTATCCATAATGATCTTCTTTATAACATAATGATCTTCTTTATTATTACAAAATTTGCATAGTAATGATAATCCACCATATGTCATTAATGAAGCAGGAGAATGTAAGTTTTCGAATAGATTTAATAAACAATTCACTCAGACTGTTTTAATAGCGTTTCGTATTGCTAACTCATTGGACTTTAACTCGTTGGATGTCAATCCTCACATTTCGAACGAGAATCGCAATCACTACGACAGTGTGGTATACATGGAACAGAATGATATTTATGATTTGTCGAAAATGCTTGCATCAATCGAACACAAGAAAGAATTGGCTAAAAATCAAAGCACTGAAATAATAAATTGAATATTGGAAGTATAAATTAAAACGTGACTTTTTGTGCCTAACTTCATATCCATCATGGACGCCATTTTTTTGACAGTGACAACTATTGTAAGTTAAAGAGCGTCACAAAATCTATAAGAATTGATGTGTCTCAGTGATCATTACAAATTTGAAAAAAAAAACATTATCGTGAAAATGTGTGAATACGTGCCAACAAAATAGCATTTGCGGGAAGCAATGCTTTTGTACTTTAATCAAAAGAAAAGTGCTGCTGAATGTCATCGTTTGTTGACAGAAACCTATCCCGAATTTTCAATATCGAATAGTGTGTGTAAGAAGTGGTTTGCACGTTTCAAAAGTGGTGATTTTGACACGGTCTTCCAAAGAGCGTCCAGGCCAGCCAGAAAAGTTTGAAGATGAAGAATTGGAGGCATTGCTTGATAAAGACTCATGTCAAACGCAAGAAGAACTTGCACAATCATTAGGAGTTACTAAAGCAGCCATTTCCCATCACTTAAAAGCAGCAGGATTCATTCAAAAACATGGAAATTGGGTGCCGCACGAATTTAAGCCGAGAGACGTTGAAAGACGATTTTTCACTTTTGAACAGCTGCTTCAACGGCAAAAACGGAAGGGTTTTTTGCATCGAATTGTCACTGGCGATGAAAAGTGGATTGGTTACGATAACCCCAAGCAAAAAACAGCATATGTGAAGCATGGTAAACCAGCACCATAGACATCGAAGCAAGATATCCACGGATTCAAGGTGCTCTGTATTTGGTGGGATATGAAGGGTGTTGTGTATTATGAGCTGCTGGAATCGAATGAAACCATCACAGGGGACCTGTATCGAAGACAATTGATGCGTTTGAGCCGAGCATTGCGCGAAAAACGCCCTGAATACGAACAAAGACATGACAAAGTAATATTGCAACATGACAATGCTCGGCCACATGTTGCAAACGTGGTCAAAACATACTTGGAAACACTTAAGTGGGATGTGCCACCCCACCCGCCGTATAGTCCAGACATAGGCCCTTCTGATTACCATTTGTTCCGATCGATGCAGAATCACCTGGCCGGTACACGCTTCACTTCATTTGAAGAAGTCAAAAATTGGGTCGATTCATTCATTGCCTCAAAAGATGAGGAGTTCTTCCGACGCGGAATCCGTATGCTACCAGAAAGATGGGAAAAACTAGTGGCTAGCGATGGACAATACTTTGAATAATATGTTCGTTCAATTTGTTTTTCAAATAAAGCGATATTTTTGTACAAAAAAGGCTACGTTTTAATTTATACTTCCAATATATGTATATAATGGTTGAAAATAAGATGTAATTTCATTTATTTTGTCAGTCAAAATTTTTTTTTGTCAGTTGCTTGTGAAAATTTAGTATTCAAGAGAAATCAGTATGGACAATAAACAAAAAATGTCAACAAAATTTATCGATACGTATAATTCATATTCTTTTGATTTTCATTTTAAATTTCGTTTGAAACATCTTTTTTTTTTTATTCTGATGTATTGAAGCAATGCATTTTTTTTTTATTTGCGAGCCAATTTTCACTCGTTCCAACCGGTCATTGCTTACTCTCACATTGTCTCCTCGTAGCAGCCAACAAAATGTGGTTTTTTTGCATATGTGTCTCTCGCTTGTCTCTGGATTGGTGTAAACTTCAACAAAACGTGAATTTTCATCGACATCTTTGTCAATGAATTTGTGTGCATAATTCTTCAAACTAATTTTATTTAATTGAAGATTACGATGAGTAGATTGTTTGATATAAAATGACGAATTCTGAACTTGGATTACTTTTGCTTTCTTTCGGTTTTGGTATGGCGATATTTTGCAATCCAATACAGTTTTTTTTGCTTTTGCATTTGTTTTTGAAATCAAACCAAGAACAATGCCGTCACTTATTGCATCTTATTTACTCCTCTCAATTTCTTGATATATTTCGGTTAATGTTGGCAATTCAAAAACATTTAATTGTATCATCTTATTCGACCGATCGAGATGTGGGAATGTGAAATTTGATCCGAGTCTTGACAATATATCACTCTGTAATTGTATTTTGCTTATTCGTTCGCATATTTCCTTGATACTGCAATTAGTAACTGTTGAAAATGTTGAACTAATTGAACGGATTTGTCGACAAAGGCTCTCGCAATGTTGACTGTTGAAAATGATTGGCTTGAAAAATTGTGGCAAATTAAGTTTTTTCAGTTGAACCAGAATTAGGGTCATACCATGTGCATTAAGTTCAATGCATGTGTAACAGTTATTTGATAAAAAATTGGTTTTCAATGTAAGGTTTTTGTTTAAATTAACAAAATTTCGCCACATACGAATGTTGAAAACAGAATACCAGATTTTATATAACCGTTGCAGTGGGGCCAATGAAAAGTCCATAAATGAATCATTTATATACCTCATAATTTGAAGAAATTTGATCGTGCCATCGCTTCCATTAAGAGAGCGACCAAGCATCTCAGTCACTTTCTCACTACATAATCGTATTGCTGAATCATAATTTTGCTTATCAATTGTATCTAATACCATTGGAGACAAATTATGCACATCTTTTGAAAACCAAACAATAATTTTATTGATGTGAGACGGTTTTATAAAGTATTTTCCAATCGGAAGTTTGTATTGCGAATTCTTCGTTCTTAAAAATAAATTGCGCATTTTAGTTATGATGTGTGGAGTGTCTTGTATGCGGTGAAATTTCAGTAGCTTCATTTGGCAAATCACCACAATTGAACCAAGGCACATTTTTCAATTTTTCAGAGTGGTGGCCAAGCTGAGATAGTTTTTTCATTGCACATACAAAAAATGGCTGCATATTTCAGCTACACACTGTGTGTTGTGAACCATTCACTATGCACATAGCATACACAATTTGCATACAGTATGTATTTATATGAAATTTTCACTGAAGTTATTAAAAATATGTATTAAATTCAATTTATTGATTTTATATTAAATTTAAATCATTGTAAATTTTTAAACTGTGGCATTTGTTACAAAAAATACACTTGCGCACATATAAAGTGAGTTCGACATGCGAACACATATCAAATTGTGTGCAAATACGTTGACAGCTGTATTGTGAACGCGTTACTACACAACTGTCATAGTCATTTCGCATACACAGTGTAAC
The DNA here is from genome assembly GCA_029041755.1 of Resseliella maxima. Lineage (NCBI taxonomy): Eukaryota > Metazoa > Arthropoda > Insecta > Diptera > Cecidomyiidae > Resseliella > Resseliella maxima. Next base: position 17,466 of record JAQOWM010000432.1, read on the forward strand.
CGCTTTGTTGTATAGAAGCCGGTATCTATTGAAAACATTCATTCTAATCGAATATTTTGTTAATGTTTTTCTTGTTATTAACTTTGAAATAAAAAATGTGATTATTTAATGAGAAAAAATGTTTCTTGAAGTAAAATACCGCGCTCAATCGAAAATCATCGAGTTTAATGATGATGAATTAAATAATGGCACAATGTTTGTTAAGAAGGGTGAGAACTCTGTGAATTTATAAAAAAAAATGTTTTTTCAGTTTTTTTTTTTTGAATATCTACATATAGTTGATGAATATGAAATTAATGATCGAGTTGGGCGTAAATTGATATTTTTGACTCCTTCTGGAGCAACAATTCCTCCACTTCAACTGGCGCAAATAGTTCATCAGTTTAAGCACTGTGGCTGTTTTTCATTAAAGATGGTTTTCACTGATGCAAAAGAACCACCAAGTGAAATGGCAATGGTGAGTGGTTCAGTGCATCAAAATTCATTTTAATTCACAATACAATTTGTATGATTTTTTTCAATAGCGTTTAAAGTCGTATATTGTGGATTCTGAAGGCGATGAAGATTTATTTGTTGAAGATGACAATTCTGGACTATCGCCTAAATCACAAGAAACAGTTTTTAAACATATTTATGATTTTATCACAAAACAGTACACATTAGCTGTTAAACCCGAAGACGTGAAGCTTGTTTGCATTGCAGCGACAGAATTATTTAATTCAATAAAAGTGGAAAATAGCACAATAGCATTGTGAGATTTTTTTGCATTATACAAACGTTATCGCAAATTAACGTTTCTCGCGTTAAATTACAGGATCTTCTATATGATGCAAAAGAAAGAAAGGGAGTTATTTATCAAAAATTGGTGTACGGAAAACGAAAGATTACATCAAAACAAGTGAAATATGTAAAACAACTAAAACCAACAAGCAATGATTTTGACCGATTAGAAACGGCACATAACAACAGTGGCGAAACAGAAACCGAAATTGAGGAAGTTCAAACATTCGATGAAACTGCCGATGCATTGATAATTTTCATACAATCATGCAAACTTCCACGTGATGAAGCTAAAATTAAACAAAAATTTGAAGAAACAATTGAAATACGGCGAAAAATGGATCTCGATGTATACAAACCGTTGTTCAATTTGTATTTAATATGCTCAAATTTGGTAAAAGAAAATGTTCTTTTCGATCGAATAAAGAAATAATCGTTTTTTGATTTTAGATTTTGTATGATTATCGGCTTCAATTTGGTGATATATCATTGTCAACTCTCTGGCCACAATTAAAACCAAAAATTGTTCAAGTGTTTGGTGCAAAACCAATTGAATATCAAGAATTCAAAGCATACAAGAAGAATAATGATATCAAAACTTTTGTAAAGCTGCTCAAGATCTTACCAACACATCGCAAAAATTTCAAATCGGCGTTGGTTTCTGTATTGGTTATTTCTGAAGTAAATTAAAATGATTAATAATAAAATTCTCTATAGAGAATTTTTAATCAATTACGCATCAATTTTTTATTCAAAGGATACAAACATCGATCCAATGACATTGATGAGACAGAAAATTCATCCAACGATTATAGCTGTTCAATCACCCAATGAATCAAATGAGATCAAATTCTACATCGAAGCAAAAAACCATTTGATTTGCGTATGTGTTTTCAAAAATAAGTGGAAAATATTTGGATTTCATAAACAATTTTTTTTCTCAGATTCCACCAGATACAAGTTTTGTTACTGTTCTCGACATGTACTACAAAGTACACAAAATATTTCAACTTGATTTTGGTGCAGATTTTGTCCAGCTAATGGTTTTTCTCGATCGTTTTGTGTACCACAATATGGATGAAAAATTCAAACCAAGCAGCTCAACTGAGCGAATGGCAAAGCAGCTTTTGGATATGTAAATTTTCTTGTCGAATCATTTTCTCAGACGTTCTTTTAAAGAAAAATAGATCAACGTGCAATTTTATGTTATGTAATTAACATATAAGTGAAAAGTACATATCGGTACCAATATTTATGATTTTTTGTTATTTAATTTTGAAGTGAAATGTTTCTTATAAAGAAAAAAATACTCACATGTCGTTATACATAATTGATACCTAATACAATAATCACATTCTTTATTAAAAAAGGCTGTAAAAAGAGAAACAAAGACTTCTAATAAATAATTTAGAAATAAAGAACAGAAAACTTGAATAAAACACTTCATTTTTCATATATTCAAGATGATATTTCCTTTAATTCAAAAAGAAAATTAGATAGTAAAATTTTTGTAGACATCTAATGTTTCAGCGATGATATATGTTTTACATTTCAATATTTTCTTCTCATATAATTTTGGGAATTTTCCACTCAGACTAATAAGCTTAAAGTCGTTTTCAATCTTAGAAATTTCAATGCTGTTTAAATCAGTGTTAAAATAATAATCTAATTTGTAACAAGAACAAATTATTAGAAAATTATTTTCAACGTTTAGAATTTCACTTATTTCTAAAATAGTGTCATCTATTATCAGCATCAAACCTTTTCGGTATTCTAATGAATTTATTTTTAAGAAATTAATTGAATCACATTGGTCAAAGTTAAACTGTTCTTCGAAAATATTTGAATCTTTGTACATTTGAAAATTAACTGTGTTCACAAATTTTTTTTTACATTTAGCTGAGACGATTTCATATGCAAATAGGTGATCTTTAAGATAAATCATTTTTTGGTATCGAATTGCTAAAGTTTCTGTAATGTTCTTGAAACAATTCATAGAACGTGCAATGTTTGTAAAAATTTTATGTTTACTTTCAGCGCGCATTGCCCACATATGAATCAGCGGGCCCATATTTTTAATGACTGTGACATAATGAATCATATTATGTAATTTTGGTGTTAAAGATATTCCTTTATTAACTAATCCCGTGAGAAAATTCGGAATCAAAATTGACAGACGGTTCAAATCATGGTCTGTGATTTCTGAAGAGAATATTATTTGTATGATTTGTAATAAAAGAGACAATAAAGGCCAAACATCATATAATTTAGTTTTTTCCTCATAAAAGATAAACGGCAAATTTAAAAATAAGTTCAAACTTTGAACGGCATTTTGATTAAAATTTCGCTTTGTCAAAATAATTTTAGATGGTTTGTTTCTTCGACCCAAAATTCCATAATTAAAGTCTCTTATTTTTTGAATTAAACTATTAGATGTGAAAATTCGTTTGTTTAAGAGATAATCGAAAAAAAATTTGAAAAACACATGAAGAGCTCCTTCGCATATATCATGCATAATATCAATGCAATAATTATCAAGTATATGGAAATTATCCAATTCATTGAATAAGCAATATTTTTTGATTCCCTTGCATTCTTTGGTGTCTCCTCCTTCGTTAGCTTTTTGCACATGATCCATGTATGTATGAATATTTCGCATGGTATCAGGTGTTTGATTTACTTGCGTTTCACTTGATTTCTTTGTACAAGTGCAAATCCGGCAAAATCCATCAGTATTAAAACTTTTCACTAAACCAAATACTTCATTCGCTCCCAGATTATCAGCGCATATGTGTATCAAAATGCCCTTAATATTTATGTCTCCTAGATCAAGGCCAACACACTCCAATTCTTTCAATTCACGTAAAATCAACTTGAAGACATCATCTAAAGAAGCATCTTTTTTCACATCCTGGACTTTACACAATGTAATCAAATGAATGTGCTCTAAACGCGAATTGTATGCCGAAGGCAAATTTCTTATTCGAAAATACACGGCTGTAACATTATGAAGTGTAGTTTTGGTTTTCAATGGTGAACAAACTTCAAAATCGTCTATACACAATTCTATTTGTAATGTTTTTTTATCTTCAAGCAATTTACACTTTTGAGCATTTTTCGCGCAACAAAAATTCTTGTATATACCTTTTACACATTTGTGCTTTTTACTCAAATTATAGTTCATATACATTTCACGAAATTCTGGTCGGTTGAACAATGACCTCAAAGTATTCAATACTGGCACATAATGGAAAGTATTTTGTGTTAATAAATGGTTTGGAATCTCTTTTGATGCATCCAATTTGCATTTCCACTTCATTCCAATTGATTTTTCCTCAGCTCGTACAAACAGTGAATTCCCCTCGGCTGCTTTAAGTCGTTTGTGTTTTGTGTTCCGTTTGATAAAATAATCACACATGATTTCAGAAAATGCGCATATTTTTTTTTGTTCATTGACATCAATTTGTTCACACAACACTTCAGAGTAACAACGAATTAATGACTCCGATAAATTAAATATCATATCTGTTTGCTTTTCATTCAGATTTGCTAACATAACTTTTTGATAGAATTGTTCAATCTCGGAATTCAATTTTGAAATATTTTTGGGATTTGTATGAAATTCACATAAGTGCCTGTCTAATTCAACTTCCACCGGCTGATTGTTAAACGGTTTCTTTTTCACTTCACTGTGTGTAATCACAAGTTTATTTTCGATTTCATTAATTAAAAAACAGTCTGTGCCTTCCATTTTGAACCAAATTTTTTGATTAATTTTGAAATATACCAAATTGAATGAAAGACGCCAAATTTGTGTATGAAAAATGTTTATAATTATTCCATTTGACGGTTACACTGTGTATGCGAAATGACTATGACAGTTGTGTAGTAACGCGTTCACAATACAGCTGTCAACGTATTTGCACACAATTTGATATGTGTTCGCATGTCGAACTCACTTTATATGTGCGCAAGTGTATTTTTTGTAACAAATGCCACAGTTTAAAAATTTACAATGATTTAAATTTAATATAAAATCAATAAATTGAATTTAATACATATTTTTAATAACTTCAGTGAAAATTTCATATAAATACATACTGTATGCAAATTGTGTATGCTATGTGCATAGTGAATGGTTCACAACACACAGTGTGTAGCTGAAGTATGCAGCCATTTTTTGTGTGCACTGTTATATCGAGGGTCGGAATCACTGTAAAACGATAGTACACTAATACCAATATTTTTCAATATTTGAATAATATATTGCCAACGTTTACATACATCTTCGGCAGTGAATTTGTTATTCGTCCCATACAATAACAAACAAAATGATGGTGAAGTATTATAGCTAACTGGTTTTGCCATAACTACGTTTACAAGTGGAGACACAGTGTTTGTTTGTTCAAAATGTCCAATCATTTCATACGCACTTCGTGCTGGGAATGAAAATGGTATTGGTAGGCCATTTGCTTTATAAATGGGTAAAGAAAATCCAACAATTTGATTTGAATAACTGTCATATTGTATACGGCCAAGCGCGTTGCATCTTCAGACAATGAGACTACATTTGGAAGCTTTCTTTCCTCTAGATATTGTAGCAGCTCCTCACAACGTAACACTTCTTCAATTATACGACAATTTGATTTTTGATGTCGATAGAAGTTTTTGCAACAAATATGGCTCCGTAACAATTCAACGGCCAATGTCGCACAAAGTAAATTTGTATATGCCATAATTATTTTTGTACCTCAATTTTAATATTTTTTTTTTCAAATATCAAATTTTTCCAAAACGCATTTTTTTATTTTTATGAAAAATCAAAATCTGAGAATGTCATAATTTTGTACCAATTTTGTACCTAACCAACCCGCATTCAAAAAGAAGAATTCTCATTTTTTTACTCATTCACATAACAACATTTTGTTTACACTTTAAAAATGCGCTGTCATTTACTGTAATACTTACATTGTGATGATTATAAGAAATAATGTTCGAACATGAAATTCAATAAGTAATTCAAAAGAAATAAGAACAATTGTCGCACATAAAATTCAATTTTTTTCTTATTGAATTTTAAATTATTCATTGTAAAACATTTTCTTTTAAAGTGTAAACTAAGCATTCCAGATCGCCCGGATTTTTTTGGTAGAACCAATATCTTTGACCGATAAAAAAGCTCACTTTTGAGTGTCACCTAGCGACAGAATTGTGCATTATAATATTTACAGAAAACGGAAGCATCTTGTTTTGTCGCGAGAACCAACTTCACTGTAGTTGGTGAAGCGTTCGAGCTAAATGCTTTCGTTTTTTATGTGATTTGCAAAAATGTGACAGTAGATGGCCTCATGTGTATCTAGTTAATGTATTTTCGGCATTTTACTTAGGAGATCAAAGACGTTGGGTAGAACCTGGCCAAAAATTCGCCCGGTTGGATGCCCGGATATCATTGAAAAAACCCGTATTTCGCCCGGATTTTTCAAAAATTGTTTTAAAAAAATTAAGTTAAGTTTCCATCAAAAGGATGAAATGACATAAGTGACATATCAATATCAATATTGATGTATTGATCTTATAACAATCAAATCATTTTGTCCTTTTGTTTAAAAAACATTTTCCGATTCGCAAGAAATTCAATAACATGCACAAAAATGATCGACTTCAAAAAAGAATACCAATTAGTTTACATATTGTCATCATTTTGTTCAGACCGTTCAAAGATAAAAATCAATTAAAAATGCCTGGTCCAAAGAGTGGTAGTAGGGTAGCAATGTATGTTCTGGACCACTTTGGAGTAGGACATGGCATGAACGAAAGTCATTGCCCTTCGATCAATGCCCTTTCAAAGTGGTCATGCTCGATATTAAAAACAGCGAAATCAGCACAATTAATTTTGTTCGAAAAAACGAATCAAAACTTGATAGTCAAAACATACTTCGTTCAATCAAGAAAAAAAAGCCCAAAAAGATTTCGACTAACAAAATTGTGTGTTAGTGTGTTTTCATGCATACACCAATGTCATATTGGTTCAATGTGAATTGTTTGTATATTTTTTCTACAATGTTCTCATACAGTTGCGTTTGTCAAATCATGTTGAAAACTACCACTACAATCAACAGTTGCGATAAATTTTCTTTTGATCATCACATTCTCATTTTGTCGCTATTGACGTTTTGAATGTATCGGTGATGTGAAAACGTTGATTGTTTGTATGTATTTATGAGTAACAATATTTGGATGTGAGGAAATGATTTGCTTCAACAATATAAATGAAACCACCAGACAGTGTTTAAGCAGCACAGCATCAAAGAAGTAGAACTGTAATCAGAAGAAATACTTTCACAGCAATTCATTTGAAATTGAATTGAATTGAAATTTTTAAATTTTCATTGTCAATTGGAAAATTTTTAAAAAAATTTGTCAATTGGAAAAATGAGTGAACCTCCTCGTCGTCGCATTCGTCAAAGTCAACGTCAAACATTTCCGTCTCCAGAATATATTTCAAGCGGTGAAGAAACTGGAAATGTGACTCCAGGTCTTCGCCAAATCAACAACGTCAATGAACAACCCACTTCGAGTGGATGGATGGTTTCAAATCGAAGTAGAAATGTCATTCAAACCGCTGAGTATATTGCAACTGACAATGAACCAATGACTGATTCGCGACAAAATGTTGACAACCAGTGGACGGTACCAAATGCGCGAAATGGTGTTAATGAAAATATCGCGAACAACATTCATGGTGAAAATATTCCATCAACTGTGAATTTCACGCAATATGGATTTGTTGACACACCATTAACTTCGCTACAAAATCAATTTCAATCTCAAAATCAATTTCAATCACAAAACGTTGAAGCTATAGTCCGACATTCCATTCCGTTATACACAAAAGAGGTGCAAAAAAGAGAAAAAGAAGAAGCAAAGTTGCAAGAACAAGCTTTATTTTATTTATCGCATTTGACTGTAATGGGTGATAAAATTGATGAATGGTTGTCGAGTGCATCAGAAAATGATGAACCCCCCAGCGAAGCATATGAATATGCTATGCATAATTGGTGTTACCGTTATATGAATTTGCGCTCCCGGAATCGATTATCGCGACTTAGGTTAGCATTGGAGAAATACGAAAAAGATCATCCAGATAATTCCAATGCGCGATATTGGCAATCTATTGAAGCTAATGATAAAGATGCTAAAAACAAAGAGCCGATTTGTTCAATTTGCTTTTTTGATATTCGGAATGATTCATTTGAACCAATTGTACTTTCATGTTCGCACTTGGTTCATTGATCGTGCATTTTACGGAACATGACACGATTTCATAACAACCGATGCCCCGTGTGCAAACGCATTGTGGATTTGAACGATGTTCAAAGAGTGTTTTTCTCGTATCGCTGATTCATTATTTGAATTCAATTTAACATTTCTACAAAAAAAATGACATTCATTTTTTTTTCATATCAATTTTATCAAACCCATCATAATTTCGAAATAGAAATTTGTCACAAGAACAACACACAATCGAATCAAAATCAATAGTATGTCAAATGAAGGTGAAACAAGTGTGTATCGTTGACTTGCACTCTTCATTTGAATGAAATCAGATTTTCAAATTGAAACTATTTTTTTTTCTTCGATGTGATGACATTTTAAATCAAACAAATGTTTCATAAGAACAATCGACATTCGAATCAAATTAAACTAAATTTCCAAATGAAAGTGAAACATTATTTTATAATTTGATCTTCCAATTACATTCAAGTTAAATAATGTAACAAATACAATAAATAAGGATCATTTTTTCAATTCATTTCTATCAAATCCATCATAATTTCCAATTAGAATTTTGTCACAAGAACAACACACAATCGAATCAAAATCAATAGTATGTCAAATGAAGGTTGAACAAATGTGTGTCGTTGACTTGATTCTTCATTTGAATGAAAACAGAATTTCAAATTAATGAAAAATGAAAGTGAAACATATTTTTTTTTGACTTTCGTTTTGTTCATTTGATAATTAATTTGCAAAAATCAAGAGTTTTTTTTTCAAATAAAATTCAGCCATTTCATTCAAATCAATTAACATCGATGATTCATTATCAAAATGATGTTTGACATTTCAAACGATTTCAATCAAATGAAAATTAGTAATTTACATTCAAATGGATAACAGACATTTTTTACATTTCTATTTTATCAACACAATCATAATTTTAAATGAAAGCCACATTGTTTTGTTTTTTTTTCAATCGAGATGATGTCATTTGAATCAAAAAAAAAAAAAAAAAAAAAAAATCATAAGAACAACAGACATTTGAATCAAATCAAACTAATGAAAATGAAAGTGAAACATATTTTTTATTCAGCCATTTCATTCAAATCAATTAACAAAGAATATTTTTACGAATCAAACGGAATTTCAATTCGAAATTTGCCACATTTAAATCGAAAATTTTTTTCTCAAATTATTTTTTATAAAATAAATTGAATTGAACAATTCTAAAACCATACAATTTTTCTAGCTTTAGTAGAGAAACAAATTGTCAGCCATATATTTCTTCAAACAATTTCTTCAAGTCTTTGAACAATAAAATGCGATCTTTTTAAAATATGAAAATGGATTGTCCTTTTTATTTTATTTCATTTTATGTTATTTTTTTTTTTTTACATGAAAAATGAAAATCCGTGGTTATGAATCGTTATCAAATTACTTTTTCTCAAAAGCCATTATTTAATTTTCTGTGTCTTTTTTCTCATTTTTACTGTTGAAACAATTGATTGGCCAAATAATCCACGTCTTGGAAGTCCAAAATCAAACGATTCATATGTCTTGCATCCTTTCCACCATAAATCATGACTTTTGGTGAATTATTCAATTCGGCAACGGTGTGTTCATCCAGAATATCACAGAATCGTTTGGGTAGTAACATGTATGTGTTATTTTCGAGAGTAATTCGAATACGTTTTCCATGTGTTGTTTCCATTGAAGCAAAGTTGAGAACAATGTACTCTCCAACAGCTAGGTTGTCGAAACTTTTGTATAATTGCTTTACACAGGCAGACTTTAATTTATCTAGTGCGTTCATCTTTACGTTTTTTTTTCTCACTGATCACCTTCCCCCAAATGGTTTTACTGCTGACTTTCAAGTCGATTCTTTGATCTGAAGGTATTCGAACTTCGACTGCGACTGATGAATTTTTTTGTATGCAACAACGTTCTTTTATAGGAAATTTTCATCCTCACCCTCAAAATTATATCTCTTTTAGTTTTCCTTTCAAAGAATTCTTTCCGACTCGGAAATTCCGAGTTGAATAACTCAGAGTTCATTGACGCAATCAAGACAAAACAAATATGCAATGAAAGTCATTGACTTAGCCAAAACAACATAAGCATGTTTTGATTACTGTTATTTTTATAGAACATCGTCAGCGTTTATACACGAATTATGAACGTCATCAAAACCCAACCATTTGACAAACAATTTTCCATTTTTTTTCCGTATTATTTTTTCAATTATATATAAATTTGGATGTTTAGATATTTTGAGTTCCTCAGCATAAAATGATCCTTTGATATCGTTTCCATCTAAATCAATTAGCAAATATGTTGTTGGATTTGTGTGTTGAATTTCATGAATTTTAAACACTTCTACGGTCCAATTTGCGGTGTACCCCTTATCGAATATTTGTTTATATTTGCTGATTCGTACCAAATCACCGAGTTTAAATTTGAATTTTTTCATTGGTTTCACCACCATGTTGTGATTGAAAACAGTTGCACGGAGATCTTGTTCATTATGTACAGTCACATCATTAGGTTTCATTTTAATTGTTCTATGTTTAGTGTGATTATATTCAGCGATTAATGATGGAAGAATATCTATCCATTATCATATCCGCGTGTGTCACTTCTTTTCCAGATTTGTTTTTAAGTGCACGCGCATATGCTTTCTTTGAAAATATATTTATAACTGTTAAAATATATTTCATATTTCTGTTTTTTGATGCATATGGAATCATCTCTACTAAATCAGCTTGCAGAGTGTCATCTATTCCAATTATTTGTGTAGATCGACGTACAAAATTTCGACGTGCTTGCTGGTGAAGCTCATTTACTAGGTCTCGCTTACTCATTCCCTTCTCTTTTTTCAAATTACACGATGAACCAAACTCGAGAATGGTGAATATTGAACTAAATTGTCATGGATTATTAAGCAATATGCAGTTGTGTTATTTGCAATGTTTAATCTGGATTCTATTTCAATACGAACATCAACCATTCCACTTTTTATACTTTCGTCTGATCTGCTACAATCAAACGCAAATATAGGTCGATTCAGAAAATTTGCAATATCTATACCAACAGGGTTATAGAATGACACATCATTGTAGTATTGTTGTTGGATGTTTTGAAACATGTAAAACAATTCGTGATAGTTCGATTCACCAAAATTTAGATTCAAATCATCATAAGGGAAACGTTCATTATTCAAATGTAGCTTCATATTAGAAATATTGCAATGATCAAATAAAGATGCATCACTACTAATAATGTTATTACGATTCGTTTGGAATGCAACAACAACAAATCGTGGCTTATTTACTTGAGTGGTTGTCTTTACACTCCATGTATGACGTGTAGTTTCAGGCATGACTGGCAATTCATATAGATCCCATGAACGGAATGGTAAAAGTAGACTTTCATTGCGAGAAATCATTTTATACATTTTCAATTTAGCTTTATCGCTTAACATTACATGAGGAATTTTCCAATGAATTTTATCGATTTTAAGCTGAAGGATATCGTTGTTTGATTTATAAAAATTTAGATTTGATCGACTTCGCACCAAAATTAACTCATGCTTGCTATTCAGAATAATTTTATGAAAATCATCACAGAACCCAAAAAGAAATCGTAATGGAAGAATAACTCTATGTTTTCCTACTGTAATAGAAGTTTCACTATGATTATTAAAAAGTAGATATGGTTTCTCATCTGCCGATTTAAGAGCGATCATAGCTTTCAATGTGGATGTAATGCCCGGTAATTTACAACGATCAATTTCTACGCCATTTATTTCATAACGCATTTCGCTGAATAAAAATGCGAAACAATTGTATGCATATGTTGCCTCACCATCAGCAAATGGTGTGCCATCCGTTTTGCTTGTCGAATATTCAATAAATAAATAACTCTCTGATGGTAACACATTCAAATCTTGTGATTGTATAGTAATATGAATTTCATCATTGTTGTTGTATGTTGTTGTATATGGTGTATGTGTATGGGAATTGTTGGCTTACTATATCATCGTCTTGAACGATTTCATTTTTTACTTGCAAAATTTTACTTGACATTTTTTTTCTTATTTTTGATTTTAACTTTCAATCCTAAAGTTTCCAAGAACTCTATATTTTTTTTTTTTTTTTTTTTTCTTGTCTTCAGTAAACGTACTTCTCAATCAGTAGTCAAACAATGAATAATGGATACTTGGTGTTTTCACATATTTTATATATCTTTTTTTATATGGATACGACAAGTGATTTTTTCATTACGGAAGTTCACTAGTTTTCCATCTTGGTCAACTATAGAAATATTTAGTTCACTTATACGACGTTTAGTTCGTTTATTTTGTAACCAGCTTCGACTGAAGGACTAAATTCATAAATCGTGTGAGTGCTTATACCATTATGAAAAGATCCAGTAGTTAATCACAATTGATTCTTATACTATTTACCGTTTGAATATTCACAATTGTGTTTGAGGTATGAATTGCATTTGCATCAAGAATACGTTTGTTGAAACCGAAAACCGAACCGATAGAATTTCTTTGTGTAAAGTCTATGTAAACATCACATTCTAATTTACATTTCATAGTGTTAGAATTTGCATATAGGTGAAATTTAATGCCACCTCTGTTCCGAAACTCTTTTTCCAGATAGTCAGCTATTTGATCAATTTCATATGATCCCACTGGGATAGTGATCACATCAACTTTTTCGTTTTTGCTGATCTTATAATGAAGGTTATTGTTTCCTTCATGAATATTTGGAATTGAATTATATGTATAAAAATCCAAGAGGCTGCAAGAGCAATTATAACGTTCATCCAGTTCAATTTCCGGGTGAAAATATGAATGCAACAGTGAATTATTTCCTGTAAGAGTCAATGTTATTGACGACATGATGAACTTTTTTCAACTGAGCTGAAATCTGGTTTTTAGATTCTTTTATACCTTTTCTTTAAATTGATTTCTACATACGCTACTTACATATAAATAGAAAAGCAGTCATAGAATAGAACGATGAGGTATAAAATCTCAACTCATATTTTCACAATAATCATTCATTTGCGAAACGTAAGCGAGTAAACATCAATTGATTTTTTAATTTGAAAGATAAAAAATAAATATTTTGATATGAAAACCAATAACAAAGTGAAGAATAATAAAAAGAAAACTAAAAGGGGCCTTGTTGATAAAATTATCGATAAACTTCCATTCGAATTACATTATTATTTTCGAATTATCATTATTATGTATTATACCATTTCGAAAAATTAGCTCGAGGAGATCTTGGAATAAATCCTTTGGATGCCGCATGTAAACGTCACGATATTGAATATAGTAAATATGAAAACTCTGACGAACGATCAATAGCTGACAAAGTATTACAAAAAGAAGCTATGAAACGAGTATTTTCAAAAGATGCTTCATTAGCTGAGCGAGCTACAGCATTGGGTGTTGCTGCTGCTATGAAAGCAAAAAGAAGCCTTACTAATATTGGAAAAGGATTAATCAAAGGTCAACACAAAAAGAAGAAGAAGAAACATGTGAAGATAGGTGAAGGATTAATTAAGAAAAAGCAGCAAGTTTCGTTATCAAGTTTAATTAAATCTGCAAAAGTAGCCATTAAGAAACACAAACCAGATACGGTTGATTCAGCAATAAAAGTTGCAGTATCTGAAATTAAAAAGATTAAGAAAGGAAAACGAGTGAAATCTCCCCGCATTATCAAATTACCAACAATTACAGGCGGAGTCTTGCCTCTTATTCCAATTTTTGCTGGCTTAAGTGCTTTAGGCACAATTGCTGGCACAACAGCAAGTATAACGAATGCCATAAATAATACCAAAAGAGGTCAAATTGAAATAGATGAAAACAAACGTCATAATAGAGTAATGGAAGCAATTGCAATTGGCAATAAATCTGGAAATGGATTTTATTTACGTCCAAATAAAAACGGAAAAGGATTTCATTTGAAACCATATACAAAAAACCATTGAAATCGCTGCCCAAAAATGCGCTAACTAATGTTTATCTTATAAAATACATAAAACTAATGAAAATACCACATTTTCGAAGCGTGTTTATGCGTGATAATTTACCTAAAAAGAAACCAAGGGAGGAAGAGTGTATGATTATTAATCATGACTCAGTAAAAAACAAAGGAACACATTGGACTTGTTTCATTAAAACGAACAAAAATGTCTTTTATTTTGATTCATTTGGTAAATTGGCTCCACCACTAGAATTAATTAGGTATTTGGGTAGCGATTGCAATATATTTTATAATTATGAACAATATCAAAAATTTGATACTGTGAATTGCGGACATTTATGTTTAAATTTTTTGTATACGTTTTATCATGACGATTATAATAAATGATATACATATATGATGCAACATTTTGGATTTTTCATTCAGTTATAGAAAGAATGCGTTTCGTTAAACAACCTGTTACAATAAATGTTCAAAATTTTGATAAAGTCGCTTCGTCTGCAAGATTGAAAACGAAGCGACACAGCAAATTACTCCCCAATTCAATACGATGCATAATTGCTGGACCATCAAATTGTGGGAAAACTAATTTGCTCATGAGTTTGATTGAATCGAAAAATGGATTGAAATTTGAAAATATTTACATTTATTCAAAATCTTTAGAACAAGATAAATATGAATACTTGAAAAAGATTTTGAAACCGCTTAACGAAATCGGGTTGTACACATTTTCATCATCGGAGAAAGTCATAACACCAAATTTAGCGAAGAAAAACTCTATATTTATTTTTGATGATGTCATTTGTGATAAGAAGCAAGAGAATATCCGAAATTTTTATTGTCTAGGAAGACATCGCAATATCGATTGCTTTTACTTAACTCAAACGTATACTAGAATCAGTAAACATTTGATTAGAGATAACTGTAATCTATTGATTTTGTTTAGACAAGATGATATGAATTTAAAACATATAAAAACACGTGAAATAATTGC
>JAQOWM010000577.1:0-19435 GCA_029041755.1 Resseliella maxima
TTTGGAAACGAAAAAATAGACACGCTTTGGAAAGGTGACGCTGACGCGCAAATTTTAAGCATATTTTCGTTACGATCGGACTCAAAATATGGTCACAGTGACCGCTCAAAGCAACTTCGCGCTCATTTTTGTTCACGACTCTCACACACTTATGAGCCAATATCTCCGCAACCAGATGAGATATTCTCGATTTTAGACACACTTTTTTTTGATACTTTCATACCAAATATTTTAAGCTATAAGACATCTAAATCGCACTACTACTGTGAAAGTTATTAGGGAAAAACCAATATTTTTTAAAAATTTCGACTTCACGGTTTCTGCTCACAATTTTAGGCAATAAGTTGAGAACCGTAATTTGGAAACGAAGAAATAGACACGCGTTGAAAAGGTGATGTTGGCGCGCAAATTTTGAGCATATTTTCATTACGATCGCATTCAAAATATGGTCACAGTGACCGCTCAAAGCAACTTCGCGTTCATTTTTTTCAGGATTTAACACATTTTTCGATGAAAAATATTCAAAAACACACCGAAATGACCGGTTTTTTTTGCACTGTCATTTTCAATACCTGAAAATAAATTGATTCAACTGGTCAATGGGATTTTTAAGGCTAAATTTAGAATTGAACCACTTGTTTTTGTTTCTACTTTGAATAATTAAAACTTTATTTATTAAAACGCTTTCTCATTCGGCTTGTTCGTTTTGTGTTGTCAGTGTCGGAATCGCATTGAATAGACCAACAGTAATCGGCCAGCATTTTGGCATCACTGGAGCGTCCCTTAAAGCGCATTTGAGCTATTGCAATGTCTTTGTGGAATCGCTCCCCTTGTTCATCGCTGACCATGCCTAGGCATCGATCATCGAAGAAATCGAGATGGCATTTTAAATAATGTAATTTTGTCGTCATATTTGCACCAATTTTTTCAAAATTTGTAATTAATTTTTTAACAATTTGCTTGTAATTTGATGCCTTATGATTTCCGAGAAAGTTTTCACATAAATCTTTCAGTGATTCCCAAGCTGCGCGGAAATTACTTGGCAACGAACGAGTAAAATCATCATTTTTCATGAGTTTTTTTATCTCGGGGCCATTGAAAATTCCGGCTTTCACTTTGGCCATCGATAAATATGGAAACATTTCGACCAATATTTCAAATGCAGCCCAATCTTCATCTAACCGCTTCAAAATTTGAGTGACCAATCCAATTTTTATGTGAAGAGGCGGTAGAAGAATCAATGTGATGTCTTCAATCAAGGGACAATGCATTGCATTAAATCCACACTCTGACCTATCTCGTGCTGGCCATTGATCACGGCGAAACTTTTCTTCTTGTGTTGCTCTGCTGTCAAAAGTGCACAAGAAGCACGGATATTTGACATTGCCTCCTTGAAGCCCCATTAGTATGCCGATGATCTTGAAGTCACCACAGATCAACCATTTGTGCTCGGAATGTTTCACTCGATTTATCACAATTTTCATGGTGTCGTACGTTTCTTTCATGTTACGTGAATAAGCTGTAATTTGAATAATATTGTTTGTTTTATTGAGAAATCTTCATATATCATCGCTGAACGAAAAATAGTTGAAGAAAATTACTACAAACCAATTGGCACTGATGGTTTCTCATTTCCAATGTGAACTAATACCGCTACCAAACTTTCGATAGATGAGTCAATGAAAAGGCGCCATTCATCTGCTTTATACGATTGCTTCATTTCTTTGAATAAACCGGGAACATTGTAGCAATACGTCAATTCACCATCTTTTTTGAAAAATTGAGCCAATGACGCATTCCTTCCTCGATAAAACGATACTTTGGCGGAATCATCAACAAATCCACGCTCTTTCAGACGTGAAGCCAACATTTCCGATTGCTCTTTGTTTAAATTTAGATCGCGCATCATCTCATTCAATTCATTTTGATTGTACGGCTGCTTGTATCGGGGATTTTCAGTGCCAGATCCAGCTGATGTATTTGTTGTTTTGTTGATGTCGACAAATCCATTGTTTGCTTCGATGATTCAACAGGTGGATCTGGTATTGGTTTTGATGCAGAATGTGGTACCGGAAAATCAACCGAAGCAGCAGTTGGATACTCAATTTTTGGCTTAGTTTTTACTGTGAGTACATCGGGCAAATTTGTTGAGCAAAAATAGCAATCGTTACGGTGATTTCTCGGTTTTTTCCAGCGCATTGGCTTTGCGAATGGCATAGAACCACTACTAGAAGACCACTTTGATAATCCGATTTTACAAGTGCTGCAACATTGAGACGGTGACCACTCTTCGTCGTTTTCATGCACTTTATCACCAAAATACATTTCGTACAAGTCTTGCACTCTTTGATCCATTACTATCAATTGATTTTTAAAGCAATATTTGCCACAAATATAACAAAAATTATTTGGATCTACTTTACAAGTGGAATTTGTCGACGACATTGTAATGATTCGTTATTAGAAAATTTTTGTTTACTGTTCGATCGATGAGCACTTTGTTTACAACAATCAGATTGATTGATTTATGACAGTTAAAAATAGTGACAGTGATTGTCTAACACCTTCTTTTGACATTATTTGTCATAATTGATTTATAATTGTCTAATATAATGAAAAAATGCAACGGCGGATTATTTAAAATTTACATAACAGTGCAACTTTTTATTTTATATTTCATAATTAGTGCTTTCAAAATCCCATTGACCAGTTGAATCAATTTATTTTCAGGTATTGAAAATGACAGTGCAAAAAAAAACCGGTCATTTCGGTGTGTTTTTGAATATTTTTCATCGAAAAATGTGTTAAATCCTGAAAAAAATGAACGCGAAGTTGCTTTGAGCGGTCACTGTGACCATATTTTGAATGCGATCGTAATGAAAATATGCTCAAAATTTGCGCGCCAACATCACCTTTTCAACGCGTGTCTATTTCTTCGTTTCCAAATTACGGTTCTCAACTTATTGCCTAAAATTGTGAGCAGAAACCGTGAAGTCGAAATTTTTAAAAAATATTGGTTTTTCCCTAATAACTTTCACAGTAGTAGTGCGATTTAGATGTCTTATAGCTTAAAATATTTGGTATGAAAGTATCAAAAAAAAGTGTGTCTAAAATCGAGAATATCTCATCTGGTTGCGGAGATATTGGCTCATAAGTGTGTGAGAGTCGTGAACAAAAATGAGCGCGAAGTTGCTTTGAGCGGTCACTGTGACCATATTTTGAGTCCGATCGTAACGAAAATATGCTTAAAATTTGCGCGTCAGCGTCACCTTTCCAAAGCGTGTCTATTTTTTCGTTTCCAAATTACGGTTCTCAACTTATTGCCTAAAATTGTGAGCAAAAACCGGGAAGTCGAAATTTTTAAAAAATATTGGTTTTTCCCTAATAACTTTCACAGTAGTAGTGCGATTTAGATGTCTTATAGCTTAAAATATTTGGTATGGAAGTATCAAAAAAAAGTGTGTCTAAAATCGAGAATATCTCATCTGGTTGCGGAGATATTGGCTCATAAGTGTGTGAGAGTCGTGAACAAAAATGAGCGCGAAGTTGCTTTGAGCGGTCACTGTGACCATATTTTGAGTTCGATCGTAACGAAAATATGCTTAAAATTTGCGCGTCAGCGTCACCTTTCCAAAGCGTGTCTATTTTTTCGTTTCCAAATTACGGTTCTCAACTTATTGCCTAAAAATGTGAGAAAAAACCGGAAAGTCGACATTTTTCACATTTTAGACTGTAGCGCACCAACCGTGCTTAAGAAATTCAAAATATTTGGTGCGTTGGACTCGTGAGGGTCCATGCTAACAAAAAATAATGCACAGAAAGTTGGAGCTAAAATGCTGTTGCATTGTGTCATTAATCAAAATACGAGGCGAGTGTATGTCTTCAGATTGTATGTCTTCAGCTGATTCCAAACTTACAATTTGTTGTTGTTCACAGAGTTCATGAACGTCGTGAGAACTATTTTCAATATTTGATTTTTGCACAATGTCAGCAGAAATTTCATTATTTGTGTTTTCAATGTTCCATTGGCTCATTCGACGTTTTCCAATTTTTGACTTTTTGAGAGCCTTTGCACTTCCATCATATCCATATGTAAATGGTACCATGATCTTGGAAATTTCATCGTTCATTTTTCGTAAATCTACTAATTTCATACGTTTCCGTGGAACAAATCAATGATATCATTGGTTGAAATGTGACATTTTGGCATTGCAAATATATCGAGTGCGGATTTTTCATTCTAATTCTCTTCTCTATTCTCTTCATTTTCCTCTCTCTTTTCCGTCTTCTCTTTCTCTTCATCCATTTTGCATCTAATATAAAAAATTTAAAATCAAAATTCATTCGCATTTCACATTCAATGTATAAATTCTTGAACATACTTGGAGTTTAATTTGCTCAATAACAAAACACGTTCAAAATGATGATAAAAATTGTTTGATAATCATTCAGCATATATAACCATCCAGTATATAAGTAAATTCTTTGTTGAAAATTGTATATTGTATTGGAATGCCACCAAATATTCCCTGTATATTTATACTTAATAGTTATCTTAATATGAGTATTAACATCGATGTTAATAGTTAATACTTATCTTAATACTCGTATTATGATTGGTCTTAATAGTTAATACAGCACTCGTCAGTAGTAAGTATTAAGATATGTTAATACTTCTGTATTAATGGGACATCTGTAAAACAATACCTACATTCAAATTCAACAACATCATCTACACCAAGAACCATGGCGATGAAACGAAGTGCACGTAGTGCCTACTACGCGTCCGTTTGTACCACTGAGAACACATATTTGTGCTACCGACAGCACATTCGGGCGCGTAGTATGCACTACGTACGCCTCGTTTCATCGCCTTGCCAAGAACACCGGCAAAACAAGCACCAGCAACAAATACAAGAACAATAATACTTACAACACCATCATCAACAACAACAACAACAACAACAGCAACATCAACGGCGTCAACTAATGCAACTATCATTGAACAAGAAGATGATGAAGAAATTATCAACAGACTTTGAAAAAGAACGTTTGATATTTGATTTTCAAAACTTTTTTATCTTCTTTATGTCAGAAAAGTAGACATGTTTGTTTGATTTACATTTCAATTTTTAAATTTTTGATTTTAGTTTATTCTTGATAGAAAAGCATATAATATACAAATAAGAAAATGAGTTCAGAATTAAACTTAGAGGTGACAACAAGCCCAGGAAGTGATTTGTTTGTCAATGCAGAAACTATAAGGAGATATGAAAATCAAAGCATACAAACGAGCATTGTGTATATCGATAATGGACCATCGGTTGAAAATGTTTCCAGCTGAAGCAGCAACATCTCCTAAGCTTGAATGATCCTACAAATAATATTAATGAAATTTGGAACAAATTGTAATTGAAAATAATATGATTAATAAAATAAAACCATTTTAAAAAAAATCTCTTCAATTATACTTTTCAATCAAGGTGATGAAACAAGGTGCATGTAGTGCCTACTACGCATCCGTTTGTGCCACCGAGAACACATATTTTTGCTACCGAGAGCATATCCGGGCGCGTAGTAAGCACTACGTGCACCTCGTCTCATCGCCCTGATTTCAATAATAATTTTTAATCTTTAATTGCCAAACCATAAACTCGAACACGATAAACACATGTGAGCGATTCATTTTTTTTTTGTCATAAATTTAAATTTAACAATTTGATAACGAATATCATGCAAATTCTCACGAATTTTGAATATTTGTAGTGTTTGATTCGCCAAAATATTATAACGAAATGTACCCAGAAGCTTAGCGCATTGATCACTTATATTTTAAAAACCATAAACATTAAAAACATTTGGAGCATTTGATATATCTGCTTCCAGAATCATTTGAGATAAAATATGCTCTACAGCAACTTCATGAATAAATATTGGTTTGATTAATTGAATAAACACTTCACCCGTACCAATGAAAGCAAAACATTCACCAGGGAACATTGACGGTTGAATTAATTGCTGTGCTCCATTGACGAAATATTTACTGTTTTAAGTTGGAATAAACGTAGAAAACAAACGTACAATTATCGGCATCATTACATTTGTGTTACCAGTTGATAGAATGCGTCCACCGCTCATGCTCAATGCAAAATTAGGATGATCAGTAATCGAATGTTCAAATTGTTGCAACTTGTTCACCATTTTATTGATTGATGATTCATTCATAATGTTATTCTTTGATCCATTTAATTTTTCTTCCCATCCATCGACAGCAATTGTCAAAATACAACAACAATAACATAAAATACACTTCTCAGAGGGCGCTAGTTTCTATGCGCAATTGACAATTGCTGTCGTTGGATGTTTCTTCCATTAATAATTGTTGTTGGTATTCCAGTACAATGAGTCGATTATTGATATTAATATTTGATATATACACTGTTAAAAACAACACCACAAACAAAATGTTCATGCTCAACAATATGAAACTCGTCCATGAATGTTCCGCGAATCTTAATATGAATGAGCATTTTGTTTTTGCGAATGCGAATGTTTTGTTTTGTGACGGACGGACATGTACCTTTTTTGTACAACTTCATAAACTCTTCAAAATATGAGTTGGAAAATTTAACAAGAAATTGTTGTGTTAATTTGTTCACACGCAAAACATCTACATGTCCGTCCGTCCTTAAGTTGTCCGAAATATTTTCATTGAGTTTTTTGTCCGTCCGTCCGAAAAAAATGTGTCCGAGAAAAAAACGGACAATGTTGTGTCCTGTCCGTCCGTCCGTCCGTAATTTGGTTTCGGACATTTTCATGTGTGTCCGGCCGTCCGTAATTCGGGTTCGAACATTTTCATGTGTGTCCGGCCGTCCGTATTTTTGTTTCGGACATTTTCAATTGTGTCCGTTCTTCCGAACCTTCTGAATCGGACGGACGGACGAGCAAAAGTGTTGTCCGTTGACACCTTTAAATACACGCGTGTATTAAATATATGAATGTTACATATGACATAAACAAATGTTTTCAATGCAAGCTAACACAGAACTTAGGCGTTGAAATATATTCTGTTCCATCAAGCGATTGCGCAATCGAAAACGCAACCGAAGCTTACTATAAAACACTTGTGCGAACAACATGGAAATCATTTGACGAATTCATTATTCATGGATATCAACAGTTTTATATTGTGAAATTTTCAATAAGTCACTGGAAAACCGAATCCACTTGCACATGTGCAGCCTTTTTTAAGCAGCACATGTGCAAACACATAATAGCGATTGGAATTCGATTCCACAATATTGAAGTTCCTGAATCATCAAATCCAGTACATTTAATGCCAACACGAAGAAAGCCTGGACGACCGAAACGTACAACGACTGCGCTATCGAAACAATAATATCTATTCAGACTTTAAATATAAATAAAATTAACGGAATTTTAGATAAATCACCTTCTTTATTAATTTATTTTAATTTATCTATTTAATTTATTTGCGCATTTTCCTTATCGTAATTTTTGGTATATTTCCCAATCTGATACCTTCTTTGATAATTTCAATTATTCGCTGTTCGTCTTCGCACCGCATAAAAGGAATGACATTGAATAGATGAGTAAGGCTCCCTTTTCCAATTACGATCTCGCGGAAAATTGCCTGTCTTTCAACATCAGTTCCTTGATAATGTTTTCGGGCATTATCAATGTCGGTTGAATCCACTGTTCGAATGTAACGCTCCCATTTCATTGCTATGTTAGATTCTGCGGAAAGCGTATGCAAAGCGCCTGCGTCGTATAGTCTCTTGGTTTCTGGGTCGACCAAAATTGAATAAGCCTTATGTAAAATATGAAATTTTTCTGTAGCAGCGGTCTTCTCAGTAACACACACACGATCTGGGTGATGAATTCGAGCCAATCGATAATAATTTGCTTTCACTGAAAATGTTAACATTTTTCAGAATTCAGACTTTAAATATAAATAAAATTAACGGAATTTCAGATAAATTACCTTCTTTAATTTGAGCCGAAGGCTTGAGCTCCAGTATTTTATAGAGATCTTCGGACATCGTGTCTTGATATTTGATATGATTTCAAATAGGATTGTACTTAGCACACTTTTAATAAAAGATAAAACATTTTAAAATTATTTCCAAATACATTTTTTTAGTTTTCATGTTTACCTTTAAATGTTATTCGCTTCGTTCATTTAAATTATTAGATTTTGCGTTTACGTTAGCGATCGCGACCTCGAAATTTACAATAAAAGTTGTTCACAAAACGTAATGCAAATAAAATTTACTTTAGAAAAAAAACATAGAATAAAAAAAATTGTTTTGACATTTTTATTATTTTGCGGCGAAATATGTTTGATGCATTAAGTCCCAATAAGTAATTGATTTGTATATGCTTGTATATTCAATACGCAGCTAGTGGAAATGGTGCTCATTGAAATCAAACACACGTGTATGTATACTGTATATACATATTCGTGTGTTAGAATGCAGTGATGCTTATATACCAATACTTTGCCATATTTGTTCGCCGCATTGTCAAAGCAACGAAACGTCAAAGAGAATTGCATCACTTGAACAAAAACTCTGAACAATTGAATATCTGTTGAGCGTTAAAAAATTGAAATAAAATAATTATTGTGGATTTACGAATGCGTATACGTTGCGATTCAAATAATAAGGTAAAAAAAATATTAAAAATATTAAACGATTCACATTTTTAATTCGATGAATTTTTCCCGCTTAGTGTGTGCCAAGTACAGTCACATTAGCAAAACAAAAATTGCTTACATCTTGTTGAACAACAATTTATTGTGAAATACACAGTGTTTTGGAGAACCGTAAATTGATTCGGCAAATAATATCCACTCTTGTTTGAATTTATTCTAAAACTAAAAGTGATTTGCGATTGCGATTTCGAATACGAAATAACTCCAACAACGATACATCATGTTTCAAGTATGTCTCGAACATTTTTTATTTAATTTTTTGTCGTTATTCGTTAGGTGTACTATAGCTTTATTTTTTTTGGATATTTCCAGGATTCGGACTGCCTCATTTGCTTTAGAAGCCACGCAACAATTGAATGTCCTGAACGTAAGCCAGAACATTGTCGTGACTGCAACGTCTTTATCACTAAAACCTCAGATCACAGTTCTGTATGCAGTTTAAAATATTGGATATACAATCCATACGCCAATTTGTATGCAAAACCACCGCAAGAACGCTTTATTTTGGGCTTCTCTTCACCGTTCCGTTTTTTGAAAGATGGCGATTGGCGAAAAGGCAACGAAGGGATGCTGTTGTGTTCGTCTCAAACTGGTGCCATTTTTAATTTTAAGACCGATAATGACATCATCATGATGTCAACCGCATACGCTCCCGTTCGCATTATCGTGGTCGTTAAAGATGATGAAAGTGAACTTTTCAAAGAAAAACTTTTGTTATTGACATCACCCCAGCAAATATTGGTTGCCATTGATTTGAATCGGCCATTCAATCGAAACGCTGCCTTATCAAAAAATACAACGCTCGTATTGGCTGTTGGAACATCGAATTTAATGGTCGATGTGAATGTAATACCACCTAACAAGATGGTACGATCGTACATATTGTCATACGATGGCAACAAATTCGTAATTCCAGAAAACTTCAATGCCATGGCGATTGCGACACCGGATACACGTGAACCATTACGCCAATCAAACGCAGTCGTATTGCGCACTACTGCATCAAATAATGTAGCATTTTGTTTAGCATGCTATTGTGTGCACCGTTCAAATGAATGTAATCAGCGCACTTTCGCAAAGTGCCCGGAATGTCATATTGCTGTTGGAAACATCGGGGAACATGCCAACTCATGCAACATGAAATGGTATGTAAGTGAGCCAACCGACTTCTACATAAAATTACCGGTAATTCGTTGCAAGATTACGATGGATTCGCCCATTTATTATCAACGTAACGATGACATTGAAATTGCCCGTCAAGGATTGGATCTTGTTTCGACAACATGTGATGCGTATTTTCGATTCGCATCGGACTCGCAATTCGATCTTTTAACTACTGGTTATTCTCGGATTCGGGTACCAATCATCGTCCATGAAGGTACTGATGATGAAGAAAAATCCATTGAAAAATTAATTCTTCTTACATCTCACGACCGTACGATTGTTGCAGCAAACGGTTCTCGACCAGTGACAACAGAAACAGTTTTGGACAAAGCATTTGTCCATAACACACCACTGGTGCTGCATATTTGTGGTAGCCCAAGCTTCACACTGCAAATACATGGCGTCAATAACCGCACGGTGGTTTATCAAATCGAATACAATCGAATGACCAAAAAATACATGATCCCAAAGCAATTGGATGTCAAATCTTTGCAATTCCATCCCATCGAATTTGATGCACCGCTACCAAAGAAAAAAAAATAAATCGCAATGCGCAACCGACTACCGTTATCGCTATACCAACTATGTGTGTTGACGAAATAATTAATTAATCTTAAGACGAAATAATTAATAAAACAAAATCTTTATTCTTCTATCCGTTATTCGCAATGCGAATACGAAAAACAAATACAAATAAAAATAAAAATACAAATTGTAATGTTTTAAACAATCATAATTATATTCAATAAAATTTATTTGTGGATGCAATATACCAAAAAATATTTTTTTGTGCTCTCATTAGTGCTTAGTCAACTCATTTTTCCAAATGCAAACCTAATTTGTTTTTTTTTGTGGCAACAAATAGAATACAATCGAATGATCAAAAAATATTGAATTTGAAAAAATAAGTCGCAATGCGCAATCGACTGCCGTTATCGCTATACCAACTGTGTATGTTGACGAAATAATTAATTAAGAATTAAAAAAAAATCTTTTTTTTTTCTATTCGTTATTCGCAATGCGAACTAAAACCAAATACAAATGGTAATGGTTTAATTCTCATGCAACAGTATCAAATATTGCAAATGACTCATGGTTTTTGCAAATAGCTTCATTTTTTGCAAATATTTTGCAACAATTTATGACGTTTTTTGATAAATTATATTACGATTTTTGTAAATTTTATAACGATTTTTGTATTAATTTTATGCATGTTTTCGGCAATTTTATGACGAAATTCGTGTATTTTTATGACAAATTTAGTAAAAATAATAATAAAATTTATGACGTTTTTTGATAAATTATATTACGATTTTTGTAAATTTTATTACGATTTTTGTAAATTTTATTACGATTTTTGGATATTTTATGACGTTTTTCGACCCACCCAATTTAACTGCACTCAGTGCAGTGCACTGTATTTTAGTTAGAACTTGAACTAACGTCAAATGGAATTTTTTTTGCATTTAGCACCAAAATGAATGTAAAAAATCCTATAGGATAGATATTCCAATACTACACACAAAAAAATATCGTTACGATTTAAGTATGTGTGTGTGTAGTTATTGAAACCTGAACATTTGTTTTGCAGCTGTGTAGAAGTGTTTAAAATTCAAATACAAAAACTTGTATGTGTTGTGTCAAATTGTGTATTGATGACAGTTCAAAAATCAAATTTAAAATATAGCATCACTTAGATTTTGACAGAACACGTACAAGTTTTTGTATTTGAATTTTAAACACTTCTACACAGATGCAAAACAAATGTTCAAGTTTCAATAACTACACACACACATACTTAAATAGTAACGATATTTTTTTGTGTGTACAAACAAATTGGCGCATTCATTTCAGTTGTCAATTGTTTATTGCACACATACACGAAGATTTCATCTTTGCTATGTCGATTGTTACGACAAACGGATTATATACACAAACACGTACACGCAGTAGCAGGATTCTTAAAAATGTTTCTTTTTCATTGAAATATGTACTGGAGAAATATATTTAAGAAGTATGCTTCTGCGTGTATGACTCTACGTGTTTGTGAATAATCCGTT
This sequence comes from Resseliella maxima, assembly GCA_029041755.1. NCBI lineage: Eukaryota > Metazoa > Arthropoda > Insecta > Diptera > Cecidomyiidae > Resseliella > Resseliella maxima. Next base: position 11,962 of record JAQOWM010000577.1, read on the forward strand.
TGTTGTACTCTACCAACCGACATAGCAGAGATGAAATCTTTGTGTATGTTTGCAATACACAATTGACAACTAAAATGAATGCGCCAATTTGTTTTTAGTATTGAAATATCTATAAATTGCAAAAAATCCTACAGGATTTTTTACACTCATTTTGGTGCTAAATGTCAAAAAAATCCCACTTAACGTTAATTCAAGTTCTAACTGAAATACAGTGTGTAAGTGAAAGAGAGAGAACATTGAGTGTGAATGTGTAAGTGAGTGAGTGAGTGAGAGAGAATGAAATAGGGGAAACTTGTTTTTTATGGTACATTTTTATGAAATGAGTGTGAATGTGTGCGATTGAGCGAGTGAGTGAGTGAACAATGTTCATGAACATGTATTTTAAATTCAATATACATTACCACAATCAGCTGACTATTCAACAGAGGGAGAAAGAGAGAGGCGTGGCCAAAACCAGTTTTTATGGTATGCCCATATATGGTCATACCATAAAAAACCGGTTTGGACAAAACGTACACTTTATATCTACTTGTGTGCCTCATTTTCCAGAAAAATAAACCGCAGAAAATGTTTTAACTAAAACAAAACTAGATTTAAGTAAACCGCAGACGTGTATATAGATCGCAGACAATGTTTTAAATAAAACAAAACTTTATTTAAATATGCCGGACTTAATGAGAATTTAATCAAACGAAATTACGAGAAAAAAATATTACCGAATCATTTTTCAAAGATGGCTGCGTACCACACAACTACATTGAGAAAAAAAAACAGATGAAAAATACAGTGTTCTTCGTGGGTTTGCTTATAAGCGGCTGCTTTTTTTAAGCAGCTTACATAAGCCAGCTTGTCAATACGGTTCTGATGCATGGATTAATAATGCGGTACGGTATTCAAATATACGCTCATGAAACACAGAGTATGCGTGTACGTTGTATAGTCGGTGACAAAAATATGTTCCTATTTCTATCTCTTTTATCCGTACGCTTGTCTTACCATTACATTGCTCAGTGTGGGCTGAATTGTGCGCAATATTTTTTTATTGTGTATATTTGATGCCCTACTACATTCACATGCATACAAAACATTGTGATCGCTGAAAATGTCGCAGAATTTGAAACACTTTAAATATGAAGAGGGAATTTTATTGTGAATATGCATATTCACAATAAAATTCCCTCTTCATATGTGAAATGCAACGATGTTAAATTTTAGATGTTTTAATGTCAGTCTCTTCTTATCAACTAATTTTATACAATGTTTTCAGCGTTTTTCTTACTGTTGAAAACTAAACGTCAGACGATTTGTCTGAAGTTGTCGCTATTCTTTCAATTCGCCGTGTGACAGTATTTCCATTATTCACAGTTTGTTCACAGTTACTTACTCATTTTCGGAAGCTACCATAATTCCATCCTCAAATAGATCTTTGACAACAGCCTATAGATTAAAATGGACAATTCAAAATGTGAGTAAATATTGAATGTGATTTTACTGGTACGTTTCACTTGTTGTTGGGCTCATGTGATTCACATTAGAGCTGTCCACTGAACCGAACTGTTCATGTTCGTTCGTGTTCGTTCGAATTTTAACCGAACATGAACAGGTCATTTTCAATTCTGAACAACTTGAACCGAACTTGAACGAACATGAACACAATATATTCAAATTTGAACAACATGAACCGAACTCGAACGAACATGAACACACAAAATGTTTCCGAACGTTGTTCAATTAATTCAGCTGGTTCATAAATGCGATCTGTTCCTGTTCGTTCAAATTCTACACACCTGACGCCATCTATACGTATGAATTTCTTGCATAAAAGCGATTTATCAATGTACATTGTCTATATCAACGGAAACGGCAAAAAGATACGTTTTGTCGATTGCATTCCGTAATGGTGTATGTGCCATTCAATGTATAAATGATAGAAATCACTTCCAATGTAACGTCGCACGATTTATGCCGTAGTCCATTAGTCGATAGTTGATGTACTTGCCCACGGCATAGAAATCCACTTTCTCAATTTTGTTTGATATTAATTTAAATTCACACCATACTCGACTAGAGATGGCGTAAGAGATAATGAATTTCTTTTTTGAAGCGACTTCAACACTGCTTCATTTTCTGAGAAAAACAACTGAACAATAGTTCTTCATATCAATGGAATCAGCTAAAGCGATTAAAAAAATATTTGCCAGTCTTGATTGCAATTTTTTCGGCATGTTTCGAATAGTCATATAAAATGCACATTTTTTATGCTTTCCGGCTTTTGATTTTAGTGCATCACAAGGCTCAAAATCATCGGTATACAATTGAATTCTTAAAGCAGTTGGATTTTCTATCAAAAATTCACTTTCTCTGAAATTAGTACCGCAGCAAAAGTTTCTGTACACATCTGGTGTGCATTCATGCCCTTTATTTTTCACATGTCCCATGTACATTTGTACGAAATCAGGATTTAAAAACAGTGATTGAATTATTGCTGAAGGCCTTATAAATTGAAATGTATTTTGTTTATATTTTCGTACAATTTTTTTTTTTTTGTCGCTTATATGCGGTATTATAATTTTCGAATGTTTTCACTAAACAACTATGAAAAGATTCAATATTTTCAATCAATTTTGTCGCACTTCTTGGCAAAACAGCTTTGACACAATCACTATATGTATCAAGGCCTTTTTTAAGCTGCAGTTGTTGTCTTTTTCTGCAGTTGTGATTTCAAAACTGCAGTTGTAATTCTTGAAAAATGCAGTTGTGATTTTTTTATTGCCAAGCTAACATTTTTATTGACGTTTGTAACCCTTTAAATGGAAAAGATTTTGTCGCTAAACGCAATGAATAAACATTTTTCGAAGGAATTTGTGCCAACCTAACTTTTGGAGACTTAACAAGGAATAACGCAACCATTTCCGATCTCATTAGTAACTCGTCCAAAATATCTTCATATTCTCATACATCCAGAATTCGCACAGCTGATTTAAAAATAATCACTGAAGAAAATGAACTTAAATTACTCACAATGCCAAAAATATTCGAAATCCGATGGACAGAATACATATATCAACTTTTTAAAGCGATAATAGATAATTGGAATGCGCTTATATTGTATTTCGACAAACATCCTGATGCGCAAAACAATGGATTTCGTACATTTTTGACATATATCGAAAAATTGGAATTAATAGCATTTTTAGTAGTATGCTATAGGTTACTTTTGGCTCATGTCTGTATTAGTGTCACACATATACGAGCCAAACATATGCGAAAGACAAACAGTAGTGTGTGTATGCGTTCATTGCGGGAATAAAATGTTGTTTGTTTGCTGCTGCCATTCTATTCAAAAAATGCCCAACACAAAAGAAGAGTATGTATATGCGTTCATGTTAGTATTTTGTCTTCATTATAATGCGTTTTAAATGAAATCAGAATCTTTTGCAGAAATGACATATTTTATGATTGTAATGGGATGAAATCTTCTATAAAATCAAAATTGCTATTATTTAATACGATTTTGAATGTATTGTATAAGTACTTTTTTGAAATCTCATTTACAAATGAAATCATAAGTTTACAATTTTATATACTATGGAATTTTTCCTAAATAAATAAATATTCATGATTTTCAATGCTAATGTGTCAATCACAGCAATAATCGAAATTGTTTCAACGCAATTCAATATTTTGTATGAAAAAAATACTGACTTATTCAATGTTGTTATTGTAATGAAATTTATTTATAATCAATATTTCGATGGAATTTCAAGTTTAGGAATGATATATTTTTTGACCGAAATTCGCTGAAATCATTGAATTTCTATTATTTAATATGATTTTGATTTTTCTTACACAGCATAACTGAATCGTGGTTACTATGAAAATGATCTGATCAAATTTTATCTACTTTAACATTTTTTCCTAAATAAGCTTTTTATGATTTTCGATGATCATTCACACAATCACAGCAATTGCCATAATTATTTCGTCGCAAATCCAAATCTGCGAAATTGCATGTTCATGATTGGAATGGAGTGAAATTTTATGTAAATTCAAAATTGCTATTATTTTTATAGGATTTTGAATTTATTGTATATGTATTTAATGAAATCTTGTTTACAATCAAAATCAAAAGTTTACAATTTTATGCACTATGGAATTTTTCCCAAATAAATAAATATTCATGATATTCAATGCTAATGTGTCAATCACAGCAATAACTGGAATAGTTCAACGAAATTCGATACTGAGTATACAAAAATTGCTGATCTATTTTCCAGTTTATACTAAATAAATTGCGTTTATTCTTTTCGATGATGTAATTTTAATTATTTGAAATGTATTTTGTATTGATAAGCAAAAAAAAATCATCTATATATTCTTCATTCATTCTCGGTCTGAATAATCAGTTTGATTTTATCTGTTCTAATCACCTCAAAGTTATCGGAACTGCATATAATTCATAATAGTGAAAGGATTTTAATTTTTTAGATTTTTATTCTGTGTACCTTTTAAAAGTGAAAAAAGAGTATAAAAAAAAGTATAGTGTCTATATCTGAATCATACCGTTGAAAAAAAAAATGAGCAATTATTGGCTACGATCCAGTGTAATGCGTCAGCGCGAAAATTCTGTTGATAATGATATAATTGAAATCTCAAGTGATGAAGAAGATGTTACACCGATAAACAATCGTTTGCAACATCCACTCGCAAATTCTCATGATATCGACACTATAAGTATTACCAGCAATGACGAGACTATAAGTATTTCCAGTAATGAAGAAGATCTTATACTGGGAAATGATTATGGTATGATCAACATCTTATCAAGTGGTGACTACAACAACAATCATGTTTCGCTTAATAATGAATTTGGAACACCAAACAACAACAGTAATATCAGAAACATCATTGTTATTGAGCATCATCATTTTCTACAGCAAATGAATAATGCTTATAACGATGGATGGAACACGAACACACCATCAATAAATGATTATTTTCATCATGAAACTGGTGACAACAACAACATAACATTTAACGAAAATATGGATGCTCTTTTCAATTCTGGTTACAACGATAATATCATCAATGATCAAAATATGTTTAATGATAATGATAACTTTTTGCTCGATTTGGATTCACTCAACCGTATGCTGGAAAATGAAAATGAACTGTCGTTTCAAGATATGTAATGGAACATTCACTTGAAATATATGTGAATATGTTGTTTTTTTTTTCATTCATGAAAGAGAATTGAAATTTTTTGTTCACAATATTTGTACTATTTCGAAAATGTTTACATAAATTCAAAACAAGAGCAAAACAAATTTTCAATCATTTGCATTTTATAAAAGCAAATTTTCCAAAATTATATATTAATAAAATATTTACGTTTTTGAATCAAACTAAATAAAATCATGTTATTCAAAAAGGTTTTTTTATTCAATGAAATATGAAAAACTACAACAAAAAAAAAAAAAATCATACATCTCGTGAGTAAATCAAAGTACTTAAATGAACAAGAAAAAGAAGAATGAACCATCTCAATGTATTCTGATCTCTTTCTCTTTGTACCTATTCCATAAAAACTTATCGCAATTTTAAGCCGCATCGTTTAAAATCATAAGAATTATAATGGAGTCTAGTATCACTTGTATGGGTATATACCAATACAGACTATCTTTGCTGACACATATTTTTATTTAGTTATAAGTCATTGTGCATTCATTTATGTTTCAATATGCGAAAAAATAATAATGTAAGCGAAAAATAATTTCTTCATTGTTGATCTATTCATTCATTGAAACACTTTCTTTTCAATAATTTCAAAATATTTCGAAGTGATAGAACGCAAAATTACCAGGTATACAAATATGATGAATCCTTTCACATTACCATGATCATAACATTCAATTGCTCAAATTTGACTGGATTAATTTCGGTTCTGATACTATGGTTCGATGTTTTCGTTTTGATATTTTTTGTTAGTATTTTACATTATCAAAAGTAAGCTCTGACGGGCGAGGTGAAATTATGCCAACTGGAAAATTGTATGATTCAGTAGCATATTTGAGCGTACTTGATGAAATTGGATAATCACCAATCGAAGTGCAATTCGGTGGATTTTGATGATATTGTCTTTCAACAAGTTAATGTAAGGTAATACAAGATGAGACACTGCAAATATCGTCCGAGATTGTTTGGAAACAAAACAAATTGAAGTTTTAAGGTGACCTTCATTTGATCTAGATTTAAATCCAATTGAAATGGTCTCGACCAACATGGAAAATACTTGAAGAGATAAAGATATAAAGAAATCAAAAAATGGATTGACTGAACACAAAAAAGATTCTATTTGTAAACAAGTAGGAGAATTTTCGATACGAAATGTGACGCAATGTTGCTCAAAACATTATTTCTTTAATAATGATCTGAGCAAAATGCAAATGAAGCATAAAAATACACAACTTTTGATTGCGTACGTGTTAATTTTTGTTCACATCGGTTAGTATCATTTATCATAATAAGAAGAAACGAAATTTTTCGTATTGTATTGAATAATAGAATAATTCAAACAATGACGTCAACTAACAATATAAACAAAGGATTTCAAAATACAATAAAACGCCGAATACGCTCGAAGAAATTTAATCAATAGTCTAACTTCAGGCTTATTGCCTATACATTAACATGCAAATATTAGTTCCTTCAAGTACCTCAAGATTTGCTACTGCGCGTCATATAAATTACATATTCTCTTGATGATCAGAATTATCTTTGTGTCAAATTAGAAAAATTTATTTCATAGATAGTTTAAACAACATGCTTTAAATCATTTAGGAAAAATTGATAAATAAGAGATTATAAAAAGTACCTGTCAAAGCTTGGTGTAATTAGCTTTTTTTTATTTATTGATATTTAGTGGGCGCATACATCACATTGAAAATTATAAATGTAATAAGAATTATGTTGATATGGCATCTCCATATTATAAAAGCACAGCACCAATAATAGGGGCATTTTGCGTAGTACCTGCAAGCTTGGGTCAATTAGTTTTTTATTTCTTGATATTTAGTGGACGATATACCATTGAAAATTATAAATGTATAAGAATTATGTGATATGGTCTCCATATTCAAACCAAAAGGGAAAATAATAGGGGCAATTTTGCGATTTTTTATCATACTTTTGGTGAGCTAAATAAAAAATTCTTGTAGTTCCCAAAGAAAGATATTCAATGTAAATGAAAGAGTGATTTTATGTGCAGCCTATATAAAAATCACTATATAACTATATTTTAGTAACAATATTATATCTATGCATACCTGAATTGATGATTGTAATTGAAAAATATTGAAAATTAAAGCTAAAGAATAAAGAATTGGATACCTAACGAAAATAATAATCATATACGTAGTATCGATTGAATAAAAACGATGATTGAATACACCAAGGAGCAAAACACTCAAAAAAT
>JAQOWM010000990.1:0-24374 GCA_029041755.1 Resseliella maxima
TTGCCACATTTTAGTACAGTCGGCCATGTTGTATTTCTCGGATCAGTTTTATTCTTTTTCATGAATTCGCCTGAATGTTTTATGCTCTATGTCTTTTATGATTTGCAGATTTATCTTGTTTCTCTTATTTTATGTTTTTCTTAGATTTAAGTGTTTCGCCTTGTTTTGTACATTATTTCGTATTTCATGTTGCAATTTCATTAATTCGCTATACACTTATATCCATGTTTCTCATTTCTTGACAATATTACATTTTGTTTCATTATGTTTCGCATGTTTCATTACCGACTCTACTTGTTGCGCTTATTTCTGAAGCGAATTGTTTTATTTAAAAAGAAGTCGATTCAATTTTTGGTTCGAATCACATATTATTTTTATGAAAATTGCATTAATTTGTTGTACATATCCTGTATTATGAAAATTGCATTAATTTGTTGTAGTTAGCTTTTATTTCTAAATTGTCTTTATTTTGTATGAAATTGCATTAATTCTTGTATTTATTTTCTATTTCTAAAATTGCTTTTATTTTGTATGAAATTGCATTAATTTTAAAAATTGTACCACAAAATGCATTATTCTGGGTGTTTTGTTTTTTTTTTGTTTTTTTTTTTTTTTTTTTTTTGAAATTGCATTAATTCCAACAATTGTACCACAAAATGCATTATTCTGGGTGTTTTGTTTTGTTTTTTGTTTTTTTTTTTTTTTTTATTTTAAATTGCATTAAACCACGGAAGAAATGGCTTAATGTAGATGTGCTCGTTTTATTAATTAGTCATCCCAGCTTTCCTCACGTGCTGGCTCATGTCCTGGCTGTAAGCCATATCTCACCGGGCATATCGATGAATTATGGTACGCAATCACATGCCGAGAGTCCGCGCATTGACACACTGGACAATTATCATTGCATCGTTTGTTCTCGCATCTAGTATGGCCATGATTTTTACGTAAGCATCGCTTACATAAGTTTTCATCATGTACGTGCCGCCATTTTCCGCTGAAACTCATGACTTCAAATACAGGGCATTTGTGAATTGCATGTATTTCATCGCACAGAACACATTGCATAAATGGTGGTGCATTCTTTTTTGCTTCCGCTTGCGTTTGGCGTGACTGTACTGCATTGATGTTTTTGTGTAAATTGTTTTGATCAATTTTCTCAACCATTTGTATTTTACTTGGCTCGGATTGCGCTGTTGCGATTGCCGTTTGTTGCAACTGCATTCTCATTTCACTTTTTGCGAAAATTTCCATCTCACCTTGAAGAAAAGTTTTAAAATCTTCAAACGATGGTAAATGCATTGCAATTTCATTTTGTTGGCCATCTTTATCGGTGGTGTGTGCCCACGATGCTGCCAATGTGGCTCGATGGCGTTCCCAAGCGCGCATTGTATCGTTGTCCAGCTTATCCACCAGCATTATGGTAATTAAAACATCAAAATGATTGTCTTTTTTCACTTCTTTGAGAATTTCAGCGTACTTGTTTGCAGTCTCAATGAATTCACCAATAGTGTTGGTCGCAGCATATTTGACTTTCGGAATTGCCAAAATTTTTTGTAAACAAAAATTCACTTGTGTATATGCATCACCATACAAGCTGTTTAATTTATTCCATGCACTTTGATAGCTGTTTCCTGCATTGGATAACAACATACGTACATTGTCGCTGCATGATTGTTTCAGCAAGTCAAATTTGTCTTCATTTTTTATGTTGACATTTTCATGTACATCGACTTTGAAGCGTTTGCTGAAAAAATGCCAATCGTCCAAAACACCCGAGAATTGACCCCAAGTATTTTTGATTTTTTTTTCTTGAACTTCTTGCGATTGCACACCACTTGTTTTTTGCTGCTTTTGCTTCGGAATCGCGCCTTGTGATTCATATTGCAACTTTTCTAATTTTTGATTAATTAATGACTTTAGCGCATCGCATTTTGCTTCAATTTCGTCGTCTTCGTCTGAAGTCGTTGGTGTTGCAATCAGATGTCTCAAATCGATGCATTTCGCTTCATAACTTTGTATCAATTCTCGCAATTTTGCCGATTTATCTTTCAATTCCTGCAGTGCATACTGCTCCAACTCATTTTTGAGTTTTGCGTGGAATTTTTGTATTTTTTCGACATAAAATGCTCTGTTGCTATACGCCTTTTTGATTTTTTCTTCTTCACTTGCTTGCTTTGTAGCCATTTTTGCTTTTTTTAACAGAAATTTTTGTCTTAATTCACCGAACGCAGCAAGTGTATTTCTCTTCATACGCGTGATACGGAACGCTTTGTCAAATTCACGATGTGATAAAGAGAAAAAAAAATAAAAATGAAAATTTTGCTTTTATCTAATTCACTTCTTTCCTTTTTTTTGCACAATGTTCGGTTCTGTTGATGTAGCGAAAACACGTGTTCATGCGCGTTGCATATAATTCACTTTTTCAATGTTTTTTTTTTTTTGCCTTAAATTAATGCATTGAAATCACGTCTTTTTTTTTTTTTTTAGTAATATTATTTTTTTTTTTTAAATTTAATGTAGAAAAATTCAATTTACGATGCTTATCGCAAATCAGATACAATTTGTTTTATGAACACCAACTTTTTTTTTTTTTTTTTGAATCAGACGACACTGTTACAGCTGAATAATGAACTGATCGCAAGAAAATTCGGTTTTATATTAACACTTGTTGCTTTCAATAGAAAGAAATATGCTGCTCTTTAGCATACAGTGTGTACGAAAATAAGATGAAAGACAGCAAAAAACATAATTCGTAACTGTGTATTTGTTAAACCTATAGCGCGTGCCATACATACACCGGCATACAGAACGGCAACATTCCATATTTTCTCGCATTGAACAGCTGTGTGTAGACTGTGTTGAATGTTTGAATGCACGTCTGTGATTCATTCGCATGGATGTTTGTGTATGATTTCTTGCTTTAGTCTTGTTTCGCATGTCTTTGCTTTATTCGCATGAACATTTGTTGTTTCGCTCGCATTGAGATTGTTACACACAGGCATGCAATACGCGTGAATGTATATCTGTGTGTTTTCGCACTCAGAATGATTTTCGTATGCTTCATATTTTAACGGTAAATTTGAATTTACGTGATACAAAATTTGCTGTGGCTGCCTTAGCGAAAAAGAAAATGCAAATTTCGGCAATCTGAATCATGAATACAATTTTGATATTCAGTGTTTTGCAAAGTTTTCAAATTTGCTATAAACAATGCTATTCAAATCCCGTTTTCACTTTGTTTGCACACAAAATCTTGCTTACACATCGTATGAATGCATGTGATTCTTCTTTCTTTTCCTTTTTTTTTTTTTTTTGAAATTAATTTGGAAGCATTAAATCCAAGTTGAATTTCGACCATTATTAATGGGTAGCGACTTTAATCATTTCATCGAGATTTTGTGTGTTGGAATGTGTTTACGCATTGAAATATTCATTACGTCCAGCATTTGGTTATGTAATGCAAACACAACAAGCACTATGTTTTATGTGTATATATTTATTTATTTTTTTTTATAAAATTTGCACTACATCAATCCCAACACTATTTATGTGTTCAAAAAAAAAATCACATTCGAAGGACCATGTTTGTGCCTGTGTAAGAGACACAAATTCGGTTGAAATGAAAGACAGTGGGTTTTTAGTAATAATGATTTGTGTTTTATTGAACCGCTTGGTTTGACTGTTTGTCGACTACTATACTTATAAACTAATTTGATGAGCACACCATGCTCATCATTTCTTGTTGTCTTATCTCTTTCTCTCTATCGTTCTCTGTGACTCTCTCTCTCTCTCTCTCTCTTGCTTTCTCTATTCTATTGTATATTGTCTGTTGTCTATCCATTTGACATGCTTTATGTCAAATGGATAGACGACAGCGCGTTGCTGTTCTAACAACAGGAGACAGCCGTCTAAGTGGTATGCGTCAATCATATTTCGTAATTTTCATAATTAACATTTTGCGTGAATTTTAGGTTTATGTATGTTGAGTGTACATCGTGCAATGGTAAAGGAGAATACAAAAACTATCCAGCAAGAAGTACTTGAAAAATTTTCTAAGGACCAGAGAAAGCTAGTTTTATAACAACAAATAAAAATAATCAGTATTATATCATTTTTAAAAGATAATGATTTTTCCATTAAAATTTTTTAATATGTCCTCGTTTTTCGACCAAATATGTCCTCGTTTTTGCACTTTAAATGTTTTTGCCCCTACCTAAAGTTCTCGGCTGGCTACGCCCTTGAAATATATATCAAAGCGCACAATGTTTTAAGTAACAACATCTTAGAACACTACTCACAAACCGAAACGATGAACTGTCTATAAATATCCATCAAGCGAAATTTATACTATTATATTTAGGTCACGCAGTTGTGCAATAATCGAGTTTATCTCCTCTACTTGATTCACATTGCCTTCAATCTGTGTTGTTAATAGTAATCGTAGTTTGTCACAAAGTTCATTCGGATTTTCTAAAACATCCGTTGTTTTTTTGTCATACGCATGCTTTAAATAACTTTTAGTAGCTAAACGCAACTGATGTGCAATATTTTTTGTTTTTGAAAGATTTCGAAGAGAATCACTTCCTGTTGTTGTTGTTGTTGTTTCCGTAAGTAGTATGCTATAGGTTACTTTTGGCTCATGTCTGTATTAGTGTCACACATACACGAGCCAAACATATGCGAAAGACAAACAGTAGTGTGTGTATGCGTTCATTGCGGGAATAAATGTTTTGTAGTGGTTGTTACTGCTATTCTTACTTTTTATCGTATGAAAGAATATCGAAAAAGAACAACGAAGAATAAAGAAAAGAATTTTTGATTTATTATGTTTGATGACGCTGCTCTTCTCACCTTGCTGAAATCGTTACGAGTTACGAATTTTTGTAATTCTTACGTCTACAAATATTTTCTGAAATTACCTGAAGAAAAAAATCAAATTCATAAATAAAAAAAAAGCAGTACTTTCTGTAAACCTTGATACGAATTATTTTATTACAGAATTTTTCCACAATAATAATAAATCTAAGAAGACCACACATTAGTTTTTATTGTGTGAATGAATTATATCTATTGATGTTATTTATATACGGATGGAAAAAAAATGCTTTTAAATAATCGCAAATGCTTTCCTTTTTTTTTTAATCATGGAATAATAATCGTACTTATTGAATATTTGAAAATTTATGTTATTTTTCCTGTCTAAATAACTTTCAAACTACGCTTTATATGTTATTTTCTTTTGATAAAAAAATGGAATGAATGAGCTATTTTACTTTTGTAAATCATTTATAGTGAATTATTCCATTATTTCATCAAACATATTGACATATTGATCAAGTAGTTCGTTCTGTGAATTTTCAATGTTTTGATTGGAATTAAAACGTAATTCAAAGGTTCCATTGAAATAACCTTGTAGTATCCCTTCAAATTCCAGGCACTGGCCAAACAACCATGAAATATCTGCATGTGTAAGCGGCCATTCCAATTCATCAACATTTTCTGTGTTTATATTATCTTGAGGAAAATGCATAACAGAATTATTTTCATCTAGCTCGTTGTTCATAAAAACATCATCAGTATTGTAGTAATCAAAATTCATAGTAACATCAATTTCACCTGGTCCGTTGTTATAATAATTTCCGTCGAAAATATCTTCGAAGTTGTTACCATTTCTACTTTCGGTAAATGTTGTGATAAGTATTTCAGTTTCTTCATCAGATTCCCAACCCCAATAAACATCATTATTTATTGGGGGGGAATCACTGAAACGACCATTGTTGTTTTCAATATATAATTGTCCATCATCAAAAGTGGGAATGTTGTTGGTTCTGACTAATCCCAAGGAGGAAAGGAAAATGTCTTGATTATGTTGATTAATTTCATTCAATGCATTAGATGCATTTTGTAAATGCTCATTGATGTTGTCCTCGTTTTCATTTTCGTCATCACTAATGAGGATGATATTCGAATTCCAATCAGGCATTATATTGAGAGATTGTGTATTCATATTAATATTTTCATCATCATCTTCATCATCACTCGAAATGTTGATGATATTGGATTCAATAGAGTTTGAACGAGGACGTAGCATTACATTTAAACGTCGTTGATTATAATTTCGTTCGTAAAATGTATCATTTAAGCGAGCATTTATATTGTTATTTTCATCGAATATATTTATATCGTCGAATTGGTTTTGCATATTTTGAGTTGTCAAATGATTGAAACACATTTTTTACAAGTTCGAGTACAATATTAATATTGATAGATTACTATTATTTATGCTGTTTTTGTTTATTAATATTTAGACTGAATGCACAAAGTTCAAGTATATTGATATGTTTCCAAAATTATTGTCAAATGATTATTATTTTTTACTCTGAGTTTTATGCACTTTTCATTATCAATTTATGTTTTTTCAAATTTTTATTGATTGATTGATTGATTAACAAATTTTTTCAACACCAATTATATTTGTGTTCTATTCATTACAATCATTCGATAAGATTTCAAATGATGTTCAATCTACACAAATTGCATGCATACACAACAAAAAAAAAATGTCAATATTCATCACTTTCCTTCTTTTGATGAATTCAAGTTCAAAAAATATGATTTTTTTTTTTGTTTTGGTTTTCAATTATAATATGTAACTCCAATAAACTTGTATTAAATTTTATGTTCAAATTTAAATGGATTATGTTCAATATATAATTGATAAAAATGAATTATGATTTTTTAGATTTATAGATCTCAACCGTTTCAAGAAAAAAACGAAACTGAAGCAATTAAGAATATAGATTGAAGAATTTAGCATACATTTTTTGGATATTTTGCTAATCATAACAAAATTCCATTTTCGGTGGCGACAGTTAATTTTATTACTGAGCATAATGCGTTCTTATGTACACATTAAGAATGCTATATTCAAAAATACTATAAACATCTTCATATAAATAGTCATCATGATCATGAATATTTAATTAAGCAAAACTAAATTTCTGTATATTGATTAAAACAAAAAACCTAAAGAATGTTTGAGCTAGCAAAAATTTTTGTTTTCTAGCGAATTTTCGATCATATTTTCAGCGAAGATGTAAAAAAAAAAAAATGATAACAATGCTTTGGAAAAAAACAAAACATAAGAAAACATTAAATATCAATTAAACGCCAGAATATATGCAATAAAAAATTGTTGTTTTACTTTTTTGCATTTAATTTCAGTTAGAAAAGTCAGCTTTCAATTAAACGCCTAACTCTATGCTATTTTCTCTATTTTTGTGTAATATGGATTCTGTTTTATTAAAAAGAAAACAAGTTAGCTGTCTTTCCCTTATTGCATCAACAGTTGATTTATGGATGAAACAATTAATAAGTCTGGTTATAAATAAATTATTTTCGGTTTTTTTTTTTCTGTACAGAAAAGCTGTAATTATATTATTTCTATTGAGTCGATCTACTCAATAGATTTGGTGTATATATGGATAATTTTTTTTTTTTTGTGGAAAATGTTTAAGTTTGCACATTTTTTTAAATTGAATCATCCTCAGTATTTGCTGTGGTAGACAATTTATCAATTCATTAGAATAACCGGAAAGAAAAGTCTGAGCAATCCATGAAAGTTCTACTGAAGGATTTAAAGGAACAAAGTATTCTATCTGCAGAAGCTTATGCAGTTTTGGATGTAAGATTATATGCTACATGAACATTTATCCTACTGATAATCTACTTAATAATTAGCAAACATACATTTTCGATGAGCTGGCCAGACGCTGATGATTAGCGGTCTGATCAGCTCTTTCTGAATCGTTGCGGTGCTGTACGCAATATCAAACGGAGATTGTTTTTGCCGTACACACAAACGATACGTCCATGATTGCGCACACAAACATGTTGTAGACGTAAACAGCAATACAGTGTACGGCAAAAACAATCTCCGTTTGATATTGCGTACAGCACCGCAACGATTCAGAAAGAGCTGATCAGACCGCTAATCATCAGCGTCTGGCCAGCTCATCGAAAATGTATGTTTGATAATTAGCATTAGTTAAGCTATTTACTTATGGTGATTTTCCATTCGATTGTGATATACGCGGCTATATTCGCGGGCGATTTTATTTGAAAACATTAAAAATAGTATTGAATAATATAATGTCAAAACTCAACGAATGCCAAATGTCAATTCTGTGATGAGTGCGTTCAATACCTTATGAAAAATTACAATATCAATGGAATTTGCTTGCAAATATTTTTAATGTTTTCAAATAAAATCGCCCACTCTTTACGGCAGATTTTATTATTTCTTAGCTAAATAAATCAAAACAAATCAAATGACACTAAAATCTGCCGTATTGGAGGAAAAAAAGTATACTTTCTGGTGTAGCGCGAATAAAACCGTGAATAAATCAATCCGCCCAATTAAAATATAAAAAGTGATGCACAACGGATAGAATATTGTGAGAAGATGTTAATTCAATGGAAATCTGCCGTACACCAGAAAAAAAGTAAATTGTTCTAGGGCTCTTGGTCTATGATTGCCCCTAGTCAATTGTTCACCGGCATTTGTGAGTGTGAATATACACAACACTCAACAAATGCCGAATAACACCAATAACCAATACCAGTGAATGTGTTTTTTGGCATTTGTTTAGTGGTGTGAGTATTCACACTCACAAATGCCGCTGAACAATTTATTGGCGAATGTTCGGTTTGACACTTTCTTTTTTGTGTGTTTCTGATATGACCGTATATCTGTCCTTTTCTCGTTTTGAGAAGCAACTGTGAATATACGAAACGTAAGTGCATTAGTAGGTCAGTTCTCAACTACCCTGGTAAGCAGTCTATATAGCCCTGTACATTTGTATGTGAGTCTCCCCGTTAAGTGCCATCTAAACGAACAAACATAAATTAGATTCACCAACATTTGATACTGAATCTGAATAAAAATATTTCGATAATTTAATAATGAAAAATATTTTATTGTACATAAATATTTAATTATTTTTACACATAATCAATTTTTATTCAGATTCAGTATCAAATGTTGGTGAATCTAATTTATGTTCGTGAGTTTAGATGGCGTTCGGGAACGTGTTTGAATTTTTTTTTTCTCACTGCATAGCTCCCTAGGTTCTCAAACTAATCTGTTTGGCGTTATATTGTATGTTGCGGTAATACATTTTGTAATTAATTATAATTTTAATTGAACATTCAAGTGCATTTATTAGTATTACTGTGTATTCAATACAATTATCGTGAGTTTGCTTTAGTTTTTTAATTTAAATTGATAGTATTTAAAAAAAAACAACATTGACCAAATATTTTTGTCATTTTGTTGTTGTTTTTTGTTCTGTGAGAATTAAAAAAAGAGGCAGAATTGAAGAAAAGAATATCAGCATCAAATATTTACATGAAATCCATAACCTACATGAAAATTGGCTTCAAAATATCAATACTGCTGTTATCACTATCAACTCTGATCTGAATGAAAATGAGATAATAATTGAATATAACAAACTAGCAAGTTTTCTCAACCTTTCAACCCCAGAGAAATTGTAGAATAGTAGGCATAATTATCTCAAATAAAATAATCAATAGCCTACAATATCTAGCAAACATAGAATATTTAATCAAAATATAATCTATATAATGAAATGTACTTTCACTCATAGATCAGATATACTTGAACCTTTCAATAATAAACAATACTGTTTACATATTGTATATATATCATGCTTTTTTAATAGTAGGTTTCTCTCTTTTTTCTTTCTCTAACTCTCTCTTCATTCGACATAATTTTTTTTTTCTCTCTCACACCTTGCTTTTGTTAACAGGTTTCTCTCTCACTATATGAATGTGATAGATTGATTTACAAATCCTATTTTTTTTTCAATGTGTTAATGAAAAAATGTATTGAATGTGTTGTTTCACAAATAGTAGATTTTTTAATTTTTAGCTTATCAAGTTTTCATTTGATTTTAATTATATTTCATATAAATATTAGCTTTACTTAGAAATTTAAAATTTGTTTTAATTAAAAATTTGCTAAGGTTTTCTTTAAACAAGAGTTTGTAATGTTTGCTAGTTTACTAACGTACACCATTAGAAAAGTAGATAATTCTTCAAATATATCTGGTTTTTCAAATATTTTCAAGACGTCTAGAATCTTGTTACAATGGCTCCATATCCGTATAAAGTGCAAATTCAAAAAAGTTGTTCCAGTTCACCAATACGTTAGATATTTTTAAATTTGTATAATATTCAAATAAGAAAATAAAACAGTAAATAAGCAAATAATTTATTCTGCTTTTAGTTACACGTTTAAAATACCGTTTGCTTCTTTTACATAATAATATGAAGAAGTGTAAATTTTGTTATACAACTAATACAATTAATAAGAGAAAAGATAAATCAGTTGACAAGAAAACTGAAATGATAAAACCCTTTCTTGTTGCAATAGCTCTACATAAAGATAAAGCGAAAATCCAACAAAGTTGTTCCAGCTCACCAATGGGTAAGATAATTTTTCAATTTATGAATTTGTATAATATCAATTATAAATAATCGAATAAATTGTTTATTTTAGTTACACGATTAAAATACCGTTTACGTCCTTCACAAAGTATTAAGAAGAAATGTAAATTCTGTTATGCAACTAATACAATTAAGAGAAAAGATACATCAAATGACAATCAAACTGAAAAATGTTAAACGCTCATGAATATGATTAAAATAAAATTTTATTAATTTATATTATTTCGTTGTGCTACTGTTGTTAGTTAAATAACCAACAGTGAATTAACACAAAAAATATGATAAGCAAGTAATTTAAATAATTATGATTTACACTAACAGAACTGTTCGTACATTTACTACGACTTTTTTGAAATTTAACGTTTTTCTGCGTCTGTTGAAAAATTCACAACATAGTCGTACTGTACGACTCGTACATATACTTCTATACTATTGATATACAGTTGAGTGCGAAGGAGAAATATTTTCGCACACAGCTATGTTTCCCCTCTTCCCGCTCAATAAAACGTATAGAAATCTGTGTACGACAATGTTGTGAATTTTTCAAAACATGTAGAAAAACGTCAAAATTCAAATAAGTCGTACTAGATGTACAAATAGTTCTGTCTGTGTACAAATCAATATTTTTTCAATGTGTTAATAAAAAATAAAATTAGTGTTGTTTCACAAATAGTAAGCATTTTAATTTTTAGCTTTTCATTTTTATTACACGATATTTTATAATTAGTTGAATGAATTGCGTATTCTAATATATTAATATTAAATCAATTAACCGAAAGATTGTTATGTTTGTCATATGATTGCTCTCAAGCATAAGATTTATCTCGGACAAAATTAAACCATTAAATTATTTGTCTTTCTGTCTAACGTTCGACAATTTTGACTTTATTTCGTTTGACATTTCTGTCAGTGAATCATAACCAAATTATGTATTAAGAAAATTGCATTGTAATGTATAAAATACGACGTGGACCAATAAACTGTGAGTAAAACAATTTTTTTGCTAATTTTTTTCAATTATTCTTAATCAAATAAACTATGAGTGACGAAGATCTACAAGCACGCTTATTAGCGGAATTTCAAGAACATTTTGACTACGATAGTGATAGTGATAACATTATTAATTCAAATCAAGTTCCCATAAATATCGTACACATTCGTGGTTTTAGAAATAATTCACGCATAATTTGGGATCCAAATGAAAAATATTTATACTATGAAAATTCATGGAATAAATCAAGTGGTGTAATGGCATGCACTTGTTATGAGAAAACCTGTAACGCACGCATATTCATTAGAGAAGACCAAAGTGTATACAAATTACGAACGATGGAGTATGTTAATACACATGGAATAATGCATGATATTTATAAACATATGTATTGCTTTAATCTAATGAAAGACAGATGTTTAACTGCGCCGGCATCAATGTCTGTCCGTGAAATATACAACGAAATAATTCTAGAGTAACTACACACAAAAAATACATGCATACTTCAGCTATACAAACTGTGTAGCAAATCAATGTGTATGTAAAATTAGTATGGACTACACACAAACGCTACACATAATACATACACATCTGTATGTACAAAGTGTAGCGTTTGTGTGTAGTCCATACTAATTTTACATACACATTGATTTGCTACACAGTTTGTATAGCTGAAGTATGCATGTATTTTTTGTGTGTAAATGATTCTTTATAGACTTATTGTATATTGTTATTTATCAGGTGGCATCGTGATTCTCTTTGTACTGGACCGTATCCACAAAGTTTTGAATCCATTGAACAAACGTTACGAAATTATAGACGAACTAAATATGGAAAATCCCCAAATAGTGTTGAAGAGATAGAAAAGGAATTCACAAAGCCGGATGCTTTCCGTGATCTTGGTTTATCGAAATTTCGAAAACGTGGCGTTCTCTTTAATGGAATATTTATTGAGAAAGATGACTGCAACTGCATTTTCTCTTCTAAAAAATCAATTGCATTAGTTAAAGATAATTTAGAAATAAGCGAGCGTTTCTTTTTAATGGATGGTACATTTAGAATAACGCCGCATGGCTCATTCCAACAAGTGCTAATTATTCACATTCAGTTCGGAATGAGGGTGAGTAAATAAACTATAGCTTGAACGAACGAACGATTATTTGAAAATAACTAATTCAATGTATTCATCAAATTTTCAATTTCAAATAGACCTATTCTATTGTATGGATATTAATGACTAGGCGAACAACTGAATCTTATGTCGCCGCTTTAACTTACGTGCATGAAAATTTAATTGAATTGAATGGCGACGGAATAATCATAGAATTCGAAAATGCAATGAGAGCCTCATTAAGAGTTGTCATTCCAAATTTAAAGATCTTCGGTTGTTGGTTTCACTATGTTCAAGCATTGCGACGAATGATGGCATTTATGAAAGAACTCTTTGATCTCCTTAAATAATTAAGGAGAGAAAAATTGAATGAAATATTATAATTTAGTCAATCTTAAATCTTTAATTTTATTTCATTCTTTCGAGTAGGTAAGAAATGATCAATGAAGCAAACGTTGAAATTGGAATTAAGCATTCAAACTTGCTAGATTTTACGATCGTTACTAGGATCGTTAGCGTCGATGCTATTTAGCTTCGAGGGGGTTCGATGCGAGCGTGTAATTTTTGCTGTCCTTGAATGAAAGCATTATTTTTTATAATAAAATCTATCATTTTAGTTCACGTTTCGTATAGAAACTGCAACAATAACACTCCAATTTGATCTCTTTTTGTACTTGATGTAACTTCTTTCATGATTACATCTATAAATTCACTTGTTATATTATAATTCATGATCACTGAATTTTTAATCGATGAATAAAAATAATTTAGTTTTAAATTAATAGTTAGATGATGAACACTGGAGTCAACACTTGAACACTTTTTCAAACTGAATTGAATGATAGAACAAAAATGTTTAGCATTAAGTGTCGTAGATGTCATTCGTGAGACAAATTTCTGGCTAAAGTAGTACTTAAAACAGAAATTTTTGGTTAAAGTACAACTGTAAGTTTAACTTATATGATTAATATTTTCGATTTGCTCTGGGATTTGAATCGACTTTGCCGCTGTCGTTATCAATAGAAATGAATAAGTGAAATTTTGTTAGTTTTTTTATTTATTTTTTTATTGTAAAATTTTTTAAAAATATCATAACACACAAAATTTTTTTGAATTAAATTAAATTAAATTAATAGTTGAAACGAATTATCGGAAATATTTATATGTGAAAAATTGCACTAAACTATTGCGAAATTAATATTGAATTCTAAACTGTTTTAAGAAATTCATTTATAATTGATAAATCTCCAAATAAAATCTTTTTTATGCCTGTATTTTCATATTGGTTTTCTGTTGGTGCACTTGTTGTTGCCAAATAATAACCAATATCCAAATAAAATGTTCCATTTTCCCGGACATCTGTACTTTTCTCGGACGTCCGAAAAATAAGACATTTTTTTGTCCGAAAAAAATGTTCGGACAAACGGACGGACGTCCGAAAAAAATAAATCGATTTCGAACGGACAGACGTCCAAAAATTAGTTTTTTTTTGTCCGTCCTCGTTCGTTGTTACCTTTATACACAAGAATATATATATGCTTTTTATAAAATTGGAATTTTATTTACAACAACAACAATCATTTAAAGACAATTAATGCCCTTCAGCGTCTGGTCTGTTTTGTAATGGTCCGCCAATAACAATTCTCCTCCAACATACTTTATCGAGAGCCAGGTCTTCAGTTTCCCTATTCCAATCATACCCTCTTTCATTCAAGTCGTTCTTAACCGAATCCAAATATCGTCTTCGCGGTCTACCCCTACCTCTCGGTGCATTCACTTCAGCATTCAAAATTAACTTTGGTAAACGATAATCATTCACACGCTGTACATGACCAAACCATCTTAATCTCGACTTTCTAGCTATCTCATCAACCGAATCCGTATTCAAATCTTCCCGTATTCTCTCATTCCTAATTCTATTATCCCATTGATCCCTACGCGACACACCCGAAATCATACGCAAAACTTTCATATCAGCCACTTCCAAACCATGAATTAAATTATTTGAATCGACCCAGCTCTCGCTGCCATACTTGATAGTTGGTCTGAAGATTGACCCATGAATCATCAACTTCGTCTCCTTACTCAACTCTCGCTTATTGAAAACATGTGACCTAAGCTGTGCAACCACTTTATTACCATTCACTCTGCGATGTTCGAACTCCTTATCCAATTTGCCATCTTCCGAAAAGATGCATCCTAGATATTTGAATTGCGACACCTGCCCAACCACACCTCCATTCAACGTACAATTTACTTGGAATTTTATTTGCAAAATTATTTTCTGTTATGAATTTTTTCTTAGCTTCGCTTGAAATACAATCCAGTCAACCTCAGAAAAAACAGAAAATTGTGCCAAAAATACTCGATGGCACATTTTATAGTATTGAAAAGAATGATGGTGATGGACAGAATGTAATCAAGTAAAACAAGATGTCTTACATCCGTAAGATGAACTTTTCCACACTGAAAATCTAACGCATACAATTTATCCAATTTCTGTTACGAATTCGTTATATTTTATCTTAAAATAACATATTTTAAGGTTTTCCATAATCGCAACAAATTATTCTCTAACTAAAGAAGTCCTATACTCTCTAACTAAAGTAGTCCTTGGAAAGGAAACTTGTAGAGGAAATGCGTTTTTGAAACCAAAATAAGATGAATTAGGCAATATCTATTTCTCCGTTTAAAGTAAACCGAAAATGACTTACGAATTATGCTCAAAATTGAATTTTTACTTCTGTTTATACTTTCACATACAAATTGTAATTTTTCACCGAAAATCTTATCTGGGGACCAAACAAACAATGGAACCAGGCACTATGAGCAAAATTGATTTTACATTAATTTACACTAACAACAAGTGTCATCACAGGAAAATTCGCCATCTAATGACTGATTCCAGAACTATAATGCTGCTACGTACAAAGTAATGTTTGTGTGTTTCTCTCTTTTAAACGTGTTTGTCTCTTTCACACTCATAGATTGTATAGAAAGTTCTACATCAAGTCACTAGATGGACGTTTTCGTACGATGTAACATTATTCATAGGTCTTGAATGGAACCGACTCTGTAACATTCGACGAACTATATTTTTTTCACAAAAAAACATGAGTTTCCTATGAGGAAGACGGCAAAAAATACCTATTTTATGTACTTTCTCTTACAAAAGTGTCTTTTTTCACCAAAAAAACCCATCTGAGAACCAAACAAACAATGAAACCGACATTCCAATGTTCGAGGACCCACATTTTTTTCGCTCATTTATGAGCTAACGTGTTAACAAATTTTTGCTTACAGCGTACAGGGTACCACACACTCACATTACGACGCTCTAAAAACTGGTTTTTCGTGTTCTCCTAGGTTCAAAACGCCGAGAAAGAATATTTTTGGGTGCCCTTAATTTTTTGACCGATTACAATACTTTTACGCACAACATGTTGTGTGCGGAAAAGTAAAAGGGCCACCGGGCCACAAAAATATTGATGCCAACTAGACATAGTTTTCTGCGGACACTTGCTAAAGAATTTAATACCGTATAAAGTACATTTTAAGAAATTTTATCAAATAAAAGGTATTTGTGTGCAACGGCGGATGTTTGGTCATCACCTGCCCAAAGTTATTTGGGAGTTACCATACATTTTCTAAATGAGACATATGCCAGAGAGTCTTACGTTCTTGCTTTTAAGCAAATGAAAGGAAAGCAAACTTATGTTGAATTGTGTAAAGCAATGAATACAATTTTTCAAGATTACAGAATTCGCAAAGGTCAAATAAAAAATGTAGTGACAGACGGAGGAAGCGCTTTCTGTAAGATGTTTAAAATGTATGGAGAGGAGATTGATGCTGTTGTCACTGAAAATAACATTGAGGATTTAAATGAATTCAATGATATTGATGATATAAATATTATCGAAGCGGACATTGTCAGTCTACCCCAGAGCTGAAATTTTCACACTGTGTGTGCATGCACAAATTCAATACAGCACGCACATCTCAGTGTGCGATGCACAAATGCTTGGATTTTTTAGGTGCACACACACTACCATAAAATCACATTGCTATTATGATTTTTGACTTTTCTATAGGCATGTGCACACTGCGCAAGCACACACAGTGTGAAAATTTCAGCTCTGGTCTACCCCTATAACCTCGGCAGAAGGTCCATGAAATTCCATCTTGTGCATTAATTTGATGTTTTGGGGAGTTTTTGCGATGCGTCGGTGTAACGACCTTAATGACAAAATCGTCAAAAATGACAATTTTTTGCGATTTTTGCCTTCAACTAAAATTCATTTTTTTTTATAATAAATGTTAGTTGGTCATCAAAAAACCTAAAAAAAACAAGTAATATAATGTCCAATTTCACAAAATATGGATGTTACCTTTGTCCAAATTGTCTGTAAAAAGGGTAGAAAAATCAATAAAATCACCAATCGTGTGCATTCGATGAAGAGTCATAACATTCATCTATACATATAAACAAAACATTTGTATTGTATGAATCTGGACATTTTATTCTCATTATTTTTTAGGTTTTTTGATGAACAACTACTGTTTTTTGGGAAAAAAAATGATTTTTAGTTAAAGTTAAAAATCGCTAAAAATTGTCATATTTGACGATTTTGTCATTAAGGTCGTTACACCGGCGCATTGCCAAAACTCCCCAAAATATCAAATTAATGCCCAAGATGGAATCTCACGGACCTTCTGCCGAGGTTATAGGGGTAGCCAGGTGAATCCGTTAAAAAAAGTAGCAAATCGAACCACTTTATTATCTATATCTAGATATGTTTTAATCGAATTAAAAACTAGCTTATCTTTATCTATATACTTTTTTTCTATCTTTCGACAACACTGATGGTGAACATGAATGTCACCTACAAAGTGTGGTTATGTGCCCACGTTTAGGTTTTCAGAGTAATAACAGTAATAAATTTGGACAGATTTTACATGCGTTTTAAATGTAAAAGCGAAGAAATGCTTGGACAAATTTGTACTTTATGTAAACAAACAATCATAATAATAGTAACAATGATAATAATCATTGCGCATGCGAAACAAAGGGTTATTCTTATTTTAACGGTTACAGTTTATAAAAGAAGGGAGAGAAGTGAAACGATGAGCGCATTCACCATTTGGGTAAAGCCGATTCGTTTACACTGCCCCGTACAATGAAGATAAAAAATTTCATATTTGAAAAGAGCCTCGGAAATGACTGAAGGAAAATTGGGCTCTTTTAGTACACCTGACTTGACATTTGCAAACCTGAAATTATCCATAAGAGGACGACATTTCTGTACTAAATCTAAAAAATACACATTAGATAGCGTCACTAGTGTACTAAATCCAACGTGGGTTGACAGTCACATTTGCCGATTAAAAAAAATAAAAATAAAAAAAAAACACTTCAAATTAAAGCACTTATTATGTGTTTGAATAAGTAGAGTAATTGAACATGCATTTTTTCTTATATATATTTCACAAAATAATTGTAATTCATTGACGACTTTGAATTTCTCTCACCAGAATTGACCAATAAGAACCTGATACAGGGGAACTGTACAGTGGAAATACAGCATGGATGAAGTTATTG
Source organism: Resseliella maxima (assembly GCA_029041755.1). NCBI lineage: Eukaryota > Metazoa > Arthropoda > Insecta > Diptera > Cecidomyiidae > Resseliella > Resseliella maxima. The sequence continues at coordinate 18,235 of JAQOWM010000990.1, forward strand.
CGCAGCAAATGAACAAATGACTCATAAAAAGAAAACATTTCCAAACATGTTCGAGAAGTCTTATAAAATCCGCGATTGAAGCGCCATCTATACCGTAATTAATATGTCTATTGACAACGAATTGAACTAGAATGTTCGGTAACATTTGTTGTATTGCGCAAATTGCTTGTTTTTTTTGTTGCTATTTTGCTGCGCAGTTTCTTTCCAGATGGCGTGTCAATAAAAAGAGAACAAAATGACACATCTTTATTCTGTAAAATTTTTAAAAATCTTTTCAATTGCAAAATCCTTTATAATAACAAAATAATAAAAAAAACGCATTAAATCATTATAATCCTTTTGAAGTAATAGTTTTCCTCGAGTATTGTGTCTCTGAGCCGACAAAAATCGGTGTAGTAGAACAGCCCCATCTGTTGGATATTTCAAATTTAGTACCAAATTAGTACTATTTGACAGCTGTCAACTAGTTGTTCTAAAAGGGCCCATTATTTCCGAGCCTCTTTAGATAATGAAAAAATTATAAATGCACAAATATTTTTATTTCTATTTCTATTTTTTTAATTTCTTATTTGTATATTTTTTTTCCTCTTTTTTAATCTTAAAATTTGAATTCAAACATCAGTATCAATTGTATTCGAAATGTATAACACGTTTTATTTTTCAATTTCATTCTTCTTTTCAAAAATACCATACGTTACTGCTTTTATTATAAAAAATAGTTGTATTCCTATGAATAACAATACATAGTGATGTAGCGCTTGATTGGTATTATTTTTCCGTTCGCGTTATATGTTTTCGAACATTTCGTATCTACCTGGGTTACATATATGTGAATCAAATGCGTGTCACATTCGTCTTTAGCAGACAAATGTTTACAACATTTCCCTGATCTGAATGTAAAAGAATTATTTTCTAATTCACTAGTATCGAAAAATGAAGGCTGCTCTAAACTTATAGCCATATATTCAGAATTTAAATTAATTGTAAAATAATCTTCGTTATAAATTAATGGTAAAAGATGTATGGAATATTATTTTCCCTTTCTTAAATATTGGTATACTCGAGCAGTACTAACATTATACGATTTGTATGGAATCGTGAAAAACTCACGCACACATTTTGCATACACACAAAAAAATAAATTGGTATTTCAGTTAAATTTAGTGGTGGATATATGATTTACCACATAACTTTGAGATTTTACCACATACAATTCCATATAATTCGACATCCATAGCTTGTGGTAAAATATTGAAGTTATGTGGTAAGATAAACAAAAATGTATATTTTGTACTATAAATTGCTGTTTTACCACATTCTTTTTTTGTGTGTATAGCGCCACCATGTAGTTTTGATATAAAAGAGCGCCAAACTGTGTCAATATTTTTTCATATGCGCGCGTTTAAAATCATTTCAAATTTTCTAACGTTTTGAAACAAACTAACATTTGCTTCAACATGCTTGAACAAGAGTAAGTATTTCACAACAATTTACAATATTTGTTTTCTTATCTTATAAATACTTAAACAATTGAATTTGAATATAATAAATATTTATATATCGAATTACATTCAATCTGAAACGGTCTAAATTGTTTATAAAATTTGTTATGTTTACAGTGAGTGCTAAGGAGAAAAAAATTTCAAAAAAAAAGAAATTGATCCAAAAATCGATTCAATGGCAATGAATTTATCACAACCTCGTTGATCCGTACGAATTCAAATTTTAAAAAATAAAAATGTGCATCAATTTGTTAACAACAACACATTGCAGAAAGATAATTCGAAAAAATAAATTCCCGGTCGTCGTGTTCGTTCCAAATCCAACAAAATCAAATTTGCGACCATAATGACGATGAAGGTGAAATGGGAATTTTTATGTTGCGACAAAATTTAAAATTGGCTCGTCAATCGGTTTCTACCACTGTATCAAATGCAAATGACAATGATCAAGCCATTGATTTATCGACAAAATCAAATGAAGATACTGTTTTGGATTTGCGATTGACACCAGGATTTGATTCGGCAAGTTATGTACCAGATTTACAGGCTTGTGTTGCCAACGAGGTAACAATTGATACATCGAATACAACCAACCAAACAACAATTGGAAGCAAATCGGCATCTGTTCTAACAATCGATGCAAGTGCTTTCAACTTTTTCAGAATGATGCTCAGTTGCATACGGCAATCGACTTTTCACAAAATGGACAAATGGTAAATAATCAAACCGAATTGAAAATTTGGTTGAAAGTAACAAACCGAAAATACAAAATATCAAGCTACTCATTGCTGAGCGAGATGGATACAAGACCGAAGTTGAAACTTTAAACCGTCTGAATCACTTGTTCGCTGAAGCAATTGATGCACATCGTTCTGACAACAAGGCGCCAGCAAACGATGATCAAATCTCTCAACTGGATTCTCAAATCGGTGAACTGAAGACCGAAGTACAAAGTCCACATGAGCGTATTAATCGTTTGAATCGCAAAAATTTCCAACTGGAAGAACAAAACAATCGTTTAATGGACCTATATATATTTTCGTTTATTTCGTACGATTTCGTACAATTAAAATGAATCAAAGAATTAAATAGGCATTGTCGATTATCGTACCAAAACGCATATTTAATCTTATTTATAGTTATTTAAATTTACTTTACAAATTTGACTTGTAAATTACAAGTGAACAAACCAAAATAAAAGACTGAAGTAAATATGTTTTTTACAAATTATTATGATTACTGAAGACTTATAAATATATCGATAAAAGGTCGTAAAGATTAATAATAGAATAATTTTAAATAAATTTGCGCTTGTGCCAATAATTTAAATGTTTGCTTTTCATTTACAATTTTCTTAGATACGTATTGTTTCATTGGCCCTTGAAATGGACACCTTTCTTAAGTTTTTGGCGAAGAAAAACATCATGAATTTCAAGAGTATTACATTTAGAAATATATAATTGTCTCTTTTGAATATACATTTGTACTATCAAATTAATCAGACGTTAGTAGTAGAGATATGTACGTTTTGAGGATACCGGTTTTGGAATGGGTGTGTTATAGGCGGAGCACATTCTCACATTCTCTCTCACAAGTCACTCACTCATGCGTACATTCACTTTCATTCCCATTCACAGTCACTCTCACACATGCTCATACACCTATATACCTTGAACTTGTATGCATCTCTTTCTGACACTCTTCACTCATGTGTATACCATTTCAAAATAACAATGCACACATTATTTGTCTCATTCTCTCCCATTAATATTCCTTGGGAATACGCCATTATTTACAATTAACAATGGTTTCACATTATGAATGCAAAAAATCAATCGATATTGGATTTCATGGTCAATGTCAAATTCAAGATCATTTATTCTCAATAATATTGATGCAATGGTAACCCAATTATCATTTTGTGATAAAAGAAATAAATATACGCATTCTCATATTGAAATTAAATGAAAAGATTCTTATCAATATTCTTAGTTAATGCGAAAAAATGCAAATTTGAACACAATCGAAATGTACTTGTACAAAAAATAAACTTGATTTAAATAATTCACTTGAACTTGCATTCTCATTAAAAAAAATAATAATGAGCTTGAATAATCCTAATTAAATCCATTAAAAAAATAAGTTGATATTGATACAATAAGTATAAAAATGGAATTCAATGAAAAGTATAAAGCTTCGATCGAAATGAAAAAAAAATTCCTTTTTAAAAAGCATAAAGCCATTTCTCTCTCTCTTTCCTCTCTATTTCCTCTCTCTCTTCTTCTTACACAAGTCGCTCACTTATGCGTACATAAACCACCCTCGCTTTCACATATATGCATCTCTTTCTCTGACTCTTCACTCATGTGTATACCATTTCAAAATAACAATGCACATATTATTTGTCGGGCTGAGAGTAAAAACGGTTATAGTGATCTTACCTCCTGCTTACTTTCACAGATATATCCATAAGCGTGAGCAGGAGGTAAGCTCACTTTAACCGTTTTTAATCTCAGCCCGACATTTGTCTCATTCTCTCCCATTAATATTCCTTGGGAATACGCCATTATTTACAATTAGCAATGGTTTCCCCAACTAACATTATGGCGACAAATCATTGGATTCACAGTGTTATAGTGATTACTATTAATACTCTTTGGGAATACACAAAATGCACACACACAGACGGGTGATGCGCAGTTTTACTGCACAATTTTGCAGAGAAACATTTTCTGCACAAAACAATACAGAAAACTGGCACAAATGTGCAGAAAACTGGCACAAATTTGTGCCATTTCTCAAAATTTGTTTGTACCATATAAATGGCAAATACTGTATATTTTTCAGTGGTTATCAGAATCAGATTAATTTTTTCCAAAATTAAAAAATTAATTTTGTCCGAAAAATAAGTAAATTAAAATAAATAATTTTCAGTCTGCTATTTAATAGATCGATAGGCGCTATTTGCACATTTAAATTCAATGAGAAAAAATTATTAAATTATTATGACTTATCAAATTAAAACTGCATTTCAAAGGAGAAAAAATCTTTCGATCGATTTTTCACGCTTTTCCGATTGGAAAATGGGAAAAATAAATGGATTTTGCCCTGTGGCGAACAAAATTTCGAGACCTATTTATAAAAGTGTCATATGCCTAGGCTGATCCATGGATTCTCAGGATTTAGCCTGAATTCCAGAACTTCCCATATAGAATTTCATACAAAAATTAGTGCGCATAATTATCCTATCGAATACCGCCTATTAAATAGCAGACTGAAAATTATTTATTTTAATTTACTTATTTTTTGGAAAAAAATTAATTTTTTAATTTTGGAAAAAATGAATTTGATTCTGATAATCACTGAAAAATATACAGTATTTGCAATTAATATGGTACAAAAAAATTTTGAGAAATGGAACAAATTTGTGCCAGTTTTCCGCACATTTTGTATTGTTTTGTGCAGAAAACTCCTCTCTGCAAAATTGTGCAGTAAAACTGCGCATCACCCGTCTGTGTGCACAATATTTGTCTCATTCTCTCTTATTCAATAATGATATTGATGGTAACCCAACGAACATTATGATGAAAAATCAATGGATTCATAGTGTTACAGCGTTTATCATTAATACTCTTTGGGAATGCACCAGTATTTACAATAATAGCATTGATTTCTTATTATGAATGCAAAAAATCAATCGATATTGGATTTCATGGTCAATATCAAATTCAAGATCATTTATTCTCAATAATATTGATGCAACCTAATTATCATTTTGTGATAAAAGAAATAAATATACGCATTCACATATTGAAATGAAATGAAATGAAGCAGAATAAAAACAAAAACCAGAAGATTCTCATCAATATTCTTAGTTAATGCGAAAAAATTCAAAATAATCTTGATTTAAATCATTCTCTTGAACTTACATTCTCATTAAAAAAATAATAATAATGAGCATGAATAATCCTAATAAAATCCATTACAAAATAAGGTGATATTCATACAATAATTATAAAAATGGAATTCAAGCTTTTGGACAAAAATATTAAACAGTGGGACAAATAAATGGTATGTTTGAGATTTCTCCAGTTTGTTCCTTTTCTTTTTTAATTAGTTCATTATTATCAAACCGATGAATCATGAGTTAGGGGCGAGACATAGTTTTATCAAATTTGATTCATTTTCAACCGAATTCAACCTAGTTCCCTTTGCATGTTTATAATATATGTATATCGTATCAAATTCATGTTTAACCTCAAGCATGAATCACATTTTAATTAATTCATGCATCAAATGTTATTTCGTAATGCTTAATTAAATATTTTTAATTGATAAATTCTTGTTTAATAAAAAAGTATAAATAAAATCATCAGTTAACTCACAAACAGTACAATATAGTACAGTGCAGATTTTGTTTTTGTCTTAATCATTTTTCAAAAAATGTTTTTATCAAAGGTACAAATTTTATTATTTTTTGTGTTGTTGACATCCTTTTGGAGGCGAGTAAACGCACATTTTACGGTTAACATAAACGATGAACAGATGGATGGAGTAATGGAAGTGTTGTTACAAGCATATGTTCATCAACACAATTTACATCGTCAGCAACCAACCCAAAGATCTTTGTTGAAGAAA
>JAQOWM010000770.1:0-29538 GCA_029041755.1 Resseliella maxima
CGGACATTTTCTGAAATTTCGTGTTCGTCCGTCCGACTTTGAAGTAGGACAAAAGGACGGACACAAATTTGTCCTACTTTAAAATAGGACAAAAGGACGGACACAAATTTCTCCTACTTTGAAGTGGGACAAAAGGACGGACACAAATTTTTCCGACTTTAAAATAGGACAAAAGGACGGACACACATTTTTCCAACTTAGAAGTGGGACAAAAGGACGGACACAAATTTCTCCTACTTTGAAGTGGGACAAAAGGACGGACACAAATTTTCCGACTTTGAAGTGGGACAAAAGGACGGACACAAATTGACGGACGGACGGACATATTCATTATCCGGACAATTTAAGGACGGACGGACAATTATTTTGTCCTAAATTGAACACATTTTTGAGATCAAAATGAAATATCACAAAAAGTGTTTTAATGACCGCAATTACTTAGAAAATGAAATAAATTCAATGAATGATTTTTATTGTTACAACATACGGCAGCCAGTACAAATTTTAAGAAGTGCTAAGTTTGTGGTTTGGTTGAATTATGTTCACAACGAAGGTGTCAATCGCACAATTTTCGCAAAGAAATTTTTTTTTTTTGTATTTTGGACTGATAATTTTTTTCAACAAAAAATATGTTCGACGGAACAAAATGTTCAAACATTTTGTGCGATAGATTTTTTTTGTACAAAATTGTGCGAAACGTGCAGAAAAAAAAATTTTAGGCGAAAATTGATGAGAATTTTCGATGGAAATATTCAAATAACTGTTTACCCCCGTGTCAAAAAATATAGGCTAACTAGATAGTTAACTTATTGAGACATTTTGACAATATTTGAGACATTTTGACTGACTGAAATGTAAAATTCCATACAAATAATATAACTTAAATCAACTTTAATCATATCATAGTCAACAAACGCGTCCCAAATTAACCGACTGCTTTTAGTTAACTTAGTTGACTTGAACCAGCTAAAGCTGTTCAGTCAGTCAGTCACTTTTTTTTGACACGGGCTTGAATTAACCACAAAAAAATTAATAACGAATTTCAAAAAATAAACAATGTTTAATTTCAAGCATACGGTTTATATTGAGTATTTAACATTTGAGAATTGGAAAAAGATGTTTTTGTTTGAATTCAAATATAGTTTGGAAAAAAAAAGTTGAATTTCTTTGAAATTATGTACATTTTTATTTTATTTTTTTTTTTTTTCAAACAAACGATTGTGCAGAATGAAATATCAATAGAAATAAATCTATGGATTGGTTTACACCATCACTGTGTAAAATCAATCAACAGTAATTAAATTTCTAAGAATTTCGTAAACGTTCCCAATGTGATTTGATACAATCATATCCACGAGTCAAATGAATTGATATTGAGAGTCATAACGACAGGCAATTCAAGTGTGGAAAATATTAAAATTTGAAAATGTATATACCTATATTTATTTATTTATTTTTATTTATTTGTTACGAAACCTAAATTTATATCAGTACGTGTTCACTAGCAAGCTAGTACGTGCTCACTAACAATGCTTAAAAATGTGTTCAATTTAGGACAAAATAAGTGTCCGTCCGTCCTTAAATTGTCCGGATAATGAATATGTCCGTCCGTCCGTCAATTTGAGTCCGTCCTTTTGTCCCACTTCAAAGTCGGAAAATTTGTGTCCGTCCTTTTGTCCCACTTCTGTGGGGGTGGGGGGTTATCGCGTAGTTGGCGGTGGAGCTGCGTTTGGTTCGAGTTGAGTCGCTATAGATGGGGAGTGATTTCGATCGAAATGTGTGTTAAGGGAATTTGTTCGGTCTCGGTATTTGTTTGGGGTTGTTTGATTTTAATGTGTTTGGTTGCCAGGTTGTTTTGGTTAATAATTGTATTTCTTAGGTCCTTTAGGAGATGTTGGCAGTTTTGTAGGAATGTAGTTGGTTTTATGCGTGTGCTCCTGTTGCTGTTCTGAAATGTCGTTTGTTTCTGTCATGACGCGTCGAGTTCGCGCGGTTCCCCAGTTGTCTTTGCGACTTGTGCTGTGCCGATACTGCGATTGGGTGTGTGAATGTTGTGCGAGTTTTGCACGTTTTCAAGTGTTGTACGCCCCTAGCTTCTAAGTTGGAAAAATTTGTGTCCGTCCTTTTGTCCTACTTCAAAGTCGGAAAAATTTGTGTCCGTCCTTTTGTCCCACTTCAAAGTAGAACAAATTTGTGTCCGTCCTTTTGTCCTATTTTAAAGTCGGAAAAATTTGTGTCCGTCCTTTTGTCCCACTTAAGAAGTCGGACAGATGGACGGACAAAATTGTCCTCTTTGACACCTTTAATGTAAACTACAGTTGGATGTTGTTCCGTAAACATCCACTGTACGTACGACGACCAGCCGTACCTGAGCCACCAAAAGCACATACATTCGCTGCCATCCCAATGTGCTCATTCCAACGCCGACATATCACCGTTGACTCAGATGTTTTACGTCGTCTTCTGTGTGAAACGAACTTGATACCAAAGAAGTTCGGGAAAAGAAAGAAGTGCATCAATATCAATCAAAATGAATTCTTTGCGAACACAAAAGGCTGTTGGAATCTTTACTTTGACATCGACAAGATTCACAGCTTTGTCAAAGGAAAGAAACCATTCGATTATCAATTTTTATCTGATGGTGTATCAGCAACGGTGCTGTATTTAAGACCAAATCGACCAGAGCCAGTATTATCCGAAGAAGCATTGCTCCATCTCTATCATTCTGGTAATTTTTGGTACGAGCTCGGCATGGAACCCGGTATGCGCACATGGAATGCCACTGTGCGTCGGAATATCTTGACCGGTGAAGTGGTAAGTAACTTTTTCTGTTCAATTTGATTCATTTGCAATTGAATTGATTTGTTCCTTTTTATTAAATGAAAACTATTTTCTTTTTTGCATTTTCAACAGGTTAACATCAGAATATCCAGCAAGCGATATCATTATGAAACCAAGCAAGGCGTCCGAAATAAGAAAGCCGAGCTATTGTCACGCGTTTTCAAGTATGATGAAGAATGTGATCGAAATCGTGTTGCAGCCACAGTCGGTGAAATGCCATCGCCACAAGGCACAACATGGAGCTGGTACATAACGCATCGCTTGCGAATGATGGAAAATGGAATCGAAACGTACACGACTCGCAATTACGCTCGATTACGATTGGACAAGCACATTAGATGGCATAGTGCAATTGATAAAATGGCCGGTAAATTGGTGAACAATAAGCCATCGTTCATTTACATTGGAGCTGGTAACTGGGCACCTAATTCACCGATATCGATAAAGAAACACGTGCGATGTCCAGGGACACGAAAATTGATTGGAGCCATAAAGAAGCGAGGCAATTGCATAATTCGAATGGTCGATGAGTGGTGCACATCTCAATTGTGTGGTAGATGTCTTCGACCATTTCCACGTTGGACAAAGAGCAAACGGTACAAGACATGCGAGGACTGCAGACCAAATCCAATCTTGCAATTACCAACGCTCATTGTAACGAATGCCAGCAAGCGAGTTTTGCAAATGAAGCGGTCGATTATGAAAGTTTGGCGAGAGATGGCAGATGCGGGCAATGAAGTTGCAGCAATTCTAACTCAATCGAATACCGGACGTTTGGTGTCCAAAAAGCAGCGCTTTGAAAAGACATGGCAACCAAATGCAAACGTAGACGATGAAATGGAAGATGCTGCTCAACAACGGCCACTGCTCAAAACTGTGTGGCATCGCGATATATCAGCAGCGAAATTGATCCTGTACAAAGGTATGTAATTTCGATGGAAAAATGAAATGTACTGATATGTTGATGGATTTGTTTTATGAAATTTCCATGCACATTTGAATTTGTGATTTTTTTTTCTCGATTCATCCATACAGGTCATTGCCAGCTGTTTTTCATGCCGGTGTATCATGGATTGTTGAGAGCACGTGATGAAGAGCCAGATATCGGCCCAGCATAATGGAATCGTCTACAGTTTCCATTCAATACCAATCTTAATTTTAAAAATTAGTTTTTAACGATAGTTTTTAAGTTTTTTATTAACGATCGTTAGTCCGCTAGCCTTGTAATTTGTGGGCTAGTTTGTCAGTACATAGTGGTGGGCATCATTATCATGTCTGTCTCTCAATTGGTTCGAACCTATATCACCTTTTGATGATGATGCTATTCATCTCGTGCATCCATGGTAAGATAATATCCTTAATATTCTTCAAAAAAATTTAAATTCATATTTATAAACGGTCTTTTTTCGGTAGATATGTATGAATTTGAATTGCAATGTAATATGAATACTATCAATGAGCATAAAATTTGGCACTCGTTTAATTAATGCTATATTCTCTTTTCATTACAGATATGATGAACACCCTAATGTAAAGTTGTAGCCCCATGTAATAGAGTAACTTTGTTAGTTGAGTAATTAAGTTGATTTCATGTGATCGTAACTTTTTCGAACTTGTGTTTTCTCTGTGCGCTGAATTTTCGGAAAATCCAAATTATAATTATTTTGCGAAGCGACTATGCGTGTTTGACGAGAGGCAAATTACTACTGAATGGACTGACAAATAATGAAGGAGAATGAAATGTACTGAAAGCAGTTTTTCAGTATCAAACAAAATATCAGTAAATATTGCACAAAATGTACGTATACGCAAGGTATCAAACCGATATCCTTCAGTTTTTTAGAGTCCGTCTATCCATCCGTTCAGTAATTTACGATGGACAAACATTTTGAAAATGATCTGATTTGAAAAGTAGGACGAAAGGATATTGGATTAAACAAAGGACCCCAATATTTTTACGATAGACATGCATACGAGGAAGTAAGATTATTTTAAAACAAACGGATTTCTTCACGCTGGATTGAAATTTTGAATGAAAATATAAATATAAAACTAAGTCAATGTGTTTGTTACACAAATTGGGAATAATAATTACATGATTCAGAGGAAAAATGTCATAGAGAAAAGTTCCGAAAGAAAATTAATAAAACAAGTGGCAAATGATGCATTTTATACCAAAACGGTGTTCCTAATAGGTGACTCTTAGTATTTTCATCATTTTTCCACGGGAATTTTCTATGTGACATTTGTCCTCTAAACCAAACAATAAAAAAAAGTGGTTCATTCAATCATTCAAGTTCATAATCTTTATTAAAACATGCTCTTTGAAAGATAAGATGTTTTAGCATCAAAAATATATGCTTATTTTCAATGGCAGGTAAACGATGACACAATCTATAGAATATATTGACAGCAAACTTACAAGAATTGTCTTTAATGCGATGCAACATAAGGAAGCATTGAAAAAATGTAAATAAATAAATGAATATACAGCAATTTTTGGGCGCATTTTTTTCATAAGTTTTCCAAATTTATTCCACAACAATTAGTGATTTTTTTTGTCTTTAATAATTGATTGGTACTGATTTGAAATTTTTTATGTTAAAAATCACAAAAATCATCATCTATATATTACATATGTTTTACATTTTTTTTTTTTTTTTATTTTGTCTGTATTCCAATTGATAATAATCTGTGACCCAGCAGAAGCAAAGTTATTGGAGCAATAATACCACTGTATAACAATTTTTTACTTGTTAGCAAATCTGGAAGCTGGTCGATGTTGATAATTTTAATTGAAACTTCCAATTTGTTTAACAAATTAAACGGATTTTAATAATTTTCTTCAAATGATTCAAGTTATGTGAATTATTGAATGAATGCTAATTTATGTCGATAGTGTGTCTCCATGGTGTTTATGTCATTGTGAAAAGTTTCTTATTGATTAATTTAAAATACATGTAGAAATATATGGTATAAAATGTAACTTTTAAGTCTATCAAATTTCCTTCTATTTAAATTGTTGCGTGATTCTTATTTTTTTTTTTTTTTAATAAAAAATGTAATCCATCTTAACGGTATTCGATTAGTTTGCTTCTGAGCACAGTGTCTCGTCATAAATAGTGTTGAATTCTACCATTTTTTCTTATGTTCATCCATTGAAACACCACCTGGTCCAAGGGAAACAATCATGAGTAGTCCACCAACCACCGACAAAGTCTAAAATAAATAAAATAGTCATTAGTTGAGGTACTCACATATCGGAAAGATTTTGACTTTTGAAAGCGTCACTTCAACGTCAGAAAAATATTATTAAATTATTTTTTAAAACTCACTTGGAAAAAGTCATATTTTAAGAAATCACGAAGTGGTTTGTGTGATGGAATTGTCCACCATGCATTGTAGTAAAGGTTTAACATCGATAATAACAACACCAGAGCCAATGCAGACAATTTCGTTTTATAACCAATAGTCACCATCACCATAAGAACTGAACCAAAGATATCTTGGATGACTTGCAATACAGATAATTCAAATCGAAGCAATGTAATGAACATGAATGCCAACAAAATGCGACCGGCCAATTGTAAAAAGTTTTTCGGTTTATTTTCACCAAGCGATGGTACACCGGCAAACAAACTGCGACCTTCAACACGTGATTCGGCTAATACCAACAATAATGCACCAATCAATGCAAAATTTCGCAACAAGAAATGGAAATCCCACAAAATTGAATATGCAATTGTCTATTGTGAAAAAGAAAAGAAAAATATGAAAATTGATTATTTCAAGAAGGTGTTTGTGCGAATTTATTTTTTTAACTCACTTGAAGACACACAATGAAGAATAGAATACCGCAAGCTATATCAACTTTAAATCGGGTTATAACCAAAGCACATCCACCCAACTGTCCGAAGAGATTTACTAATACAAACACGGTTGCTAAAAACTGATGCAAACATCAATCAGAAAATGAATAAAAGACTGAGATTAATCATATTGCTATTTTTCGATTATGTTTTTGTTTTTTTTTTTCTTTTACGTCAATTGAATAAGCATTGTATAATAATCCTTACCGACCCACATCCCCAGCTCATATCCATATATTCTCTTTGTTCGTTCCATTGGAACCACATACGTAAACCATCCTCGAAGAATGTGGCTATCAAACAAAATCTTGCTATCGTCGGTAAAACATGTTTTCCTTTTCTTATCACCTATTTAACGAATCAAAATGGTGTTGTTGTTGTTTTCATTCAAATTACGAATAATTTGTATTTCAAAAAAGTGAAAGTTTGAAATCAAATATTTTTTTTTACTAATAATATTTTTTTCCAAATAAAACAGCACAATTGTTATATTAGGTAGCATATAATCACCGTAATTCAGTGTAATTATGAAATTTAATGTTTTTCGGTATATTTAAATTGATACATTAATCGTTTATTTGGAATCGAAACCTTGAACTTATTTTTTAATTTAAATTGAAACACGTGTAAAAACAAAAGATCAAATAAATTCATGATCGAGATATAAAACACATAATTTATTCGAAAAAATTATGCGATAAAAATTATATTTCAGCATAATTGAAAACGATAATTAACTGAATTGAAAACCCATATTGAATGACAATGTAATATAAAGATGACGTTGGCAATACACGAGAGAAATAATAACGCAGACTAAGCGCTCACTTATGAACGTATCCACATCTTCATTTGAAACATATTTGATTACTTTCACTTTTGCTATTTTTGATTTATTTCTTTTATTTATATGGAAATTTGTTGCATTGTCAAAAACACTAAATTATTATGCGAATCTATTCGACATTTAATTATGTGAAATGATGTTTCTAGGACATACCTGATCGGCAACGTCTTCTGTTTTTGCAATGTATTCATTCGGAATTGTATTCATTTTGCCAAATTTTCTATCAATTCAATTTGCGGCAATAAAATTAATTTTAATTTACTTGGAAATATAAATTCGCTTATTTCTAATTGTTAAAAAAAAATATATATATTTATAATAATAAACGTTTGAATTTGTCAAAAAAAAAAAAAAATGTTCATCTATGTTTAAGGTCAATTGAAATGATAAACATGTACACGATTACTTCTTCTGTTTCGAACGAAACGTTCCAACACGATACACATACACAACTAAAATAGACAGTATCAGCAGTAAATTACGGTATGGAGCCAAATGACTGAAAGTCAAGTCGAGAACTACAGAAATAGCGAAATGATGTGGAACATTGCCGCTTTCAATTCAATTTTTTTTTTCTTTACCCCGCATTTCAAGTTTTGACAGTTGACGGCGAATTTATCAAAGATCAAAACAATAGAAAAATTTCAAACAAATGTCATTTTGCATATTCAGCAAGCTTATAAATATATTGGCAAAATAATAATTGACTATTTTTTTTTCAGGGAAATTGTTGCAAATTTTTTGAAAAATTCTAAAAAATTCTAAAAAATTCTATTAGAAAAATGAAAATTTTTTTGTTCAAATTGTCTTCAATGTAAAACAACCTTCAAATAAAATGTCAAAATCTATCAAAGTTTTTCTGTATTTTAGTTTGACATATGTCATTATAGACGTATTCAAGACGTTTAGCCGCAATTTGTTTGTATCGTGCCCAATAAAAGCAAATTACTTAGAAGTTTCATAAAAATAATTCATCAAGAATTGTTGTGCATAATTCAAGTGAAGAACAAATTAAACGTTACAATGATTGAAATTACATGCAATGATCGTTTGGGCAAAAAAGTTCGAGTAAAGTGTAATCCGGATGATACAATTGGTGATCTGAAGAAATTGATTGCAGCTCAAATTGGTACACATTATGAGAAAATCATTTTGAAGAAATGGTATCGAATTTTCAACGATAATGTTACATTGGCCGATTGTAAGTATTAAAATCAGTGATCTGAAATGTTTGCGTATGGAAATTTGATTTTATAACGTTATGATTTTTTTTCTTTATTTAAATTACAGATGAAATTCACGATGGCATGAATCTGGAACTGTACTACCAATAAGCATTTTCAATTATAAACAATCTATTATTATTGTAATCAATCAAGTGGAAATAAAAACTCATATTGTTTTCTATTAAATCATTTTTCTTTTTTTCTTTTTTCTTTTTTCTTTTTTCTTTTTTTTTTTGATTATTTAATATTCCTTTTTTTATACGCTACATCAAATTGCCTTTGAACAATTGGATGATTCAATTGTTCATCGTCTAAATCATAATTTTGTGGTGGATCTTTTGTCAATATTTCGGTATGTTCATTCCAAAATGCATTTTGGATTAAATCCGTAAAGAATGGAACAATCACTTGAATGCGTTTATCATCCAATTTTGGGAGTTTAACTTTTTTGCGCAATAAAATCGTTCCTTTTCGATACATTTGTGGTAAATTATTATAATTAATACCAAAACGTGAAAATAGAATCTCATTCTTATCAGATGCATACGTTCCAGATAGATCTTCTTGTGCTTCTGTATTTGTTCGACCACCGTCGAGCACCAATTTCCAAAATACTGTATTATATAGATTATTAATATGTGTATCAGCTTGTCGCCAACTCAAATAATCGCGTAAATTCTCATCACTTGGATACAATACAATGCGTGCATCAAAACTGGGTGGATATAATAATTTCCGTTCCTCAAAGAATTTATTCCAATGGAATACATAAGAAGATGTGAATAGACTATTGATGCATGTTACTATTTTACTCTCCCGTCGATTGTACACTTCAGCTGATTTATGGAGCACAAATGAATACTCATCACTTTGACCAAACGCAAGGACAATCTCATTAAAATCTTTCATTACTTGTACTGCGGCGTAGCTCATTAAATTCAAACCTGTAGTGAGAAAATGCCAATTCAATGTCATGTCATATCCGAAACGTTTGTTTGTTTTGATTTCACTTACCATTGTCATCGTTTGGTTTAATGAATTCATGTTTTTGTGTAAATTTATGAAATGCTTTCCCATCAATGCGAACCACAATCCAACTATTTGGCAAAATTGAATCATTTCTTTCAAAATTACGAACATAATCAAATTTACTGTTGGCCATTGATTGACTTTTATTCAAAAAACGTTTTAACGTATGAGGTATTTTAGCTGCAGGTGTAACTTTACAACGCAAAAAATTTAACATTGTGTAAATTTATTTCAACTTAATTTCAATGTTTGAGGTTATGATAATCACAGACACATTCATATGCATTACGTCCCTAATGGAAAAATACTTTGACATAGGACAGTATTACAATGTAAACAGTTTAAAATTTAGTTAACCGAAACATACCGTTACAAAAAAGGGTCATAGCAAGAATCTAAAAAAATACTCACATGCTCATGATTTATCACATCATTAGAACACAAATAAAAGTCATTTTTTAGTTGTGTACAAAATTGTTGTATTTAGAGTTTGCAGACTTATTTCTATATACATTGAAAGCAATGATTTCACAAATAATAAAAACGAATGTGATTATGATACCATTGATGGGAAAAAACCCCGTGTGAAAAATCTGTCTTTAGTCTGTTGGCTGATTTCGGACAAAAATGACTTGGAAAATCAACTTTTAATGGTTAAATATGGTTTTTCAGCCAATTTTATACCAAGCCAACTTTTGTCGATTTTTTTCGAATTTAATCAACTTTAATCTCTTTTATACCACTCTAGTCATCTTTTTTGGCTGTTCAGTGTAAAACCAGCCAAAATAGTCCCAAAATAATCGACTGACAGCCAACTAAAGTCGGATAAATTTTATAGTAAATGTAATAGCCAGTTAGTCAGTCAGCCACAAATCTTTCACTAATTATTCATGCATATTGATCAATATGCATGTAAACGATTTATCAATATAAACTGACTATACCAACGGAAATGGCAAAAAGATAAAAAAAAAAAATTTCATTTCATTTCATAACGGTGTACGTGCAATTATATGATTGAGATCGCTTGCCACGATCCGCGACTTATCAATCGATCATTGATGTACTTGGCTTGTGGCATGTACATTCGGTAGACGGGTCAATTACTCTGATCAATTGTTACTTTTTTTTGTTTTTATTTTTTTTTTCTTTTTAATAGCTGATTTGCATTGGATCATTTCAAATTTAAATAATTCATATAATTTTTGTTTATTTGTTTGAGCATTCATCGAATGAACAAGAAATTATATTCATAATATTTACTCAATTTGAGCCAGTCGCCAAATATGAGGCACTTTTGACCAATCATTTCAAGCATCGGCATGAAAATTAATTGGTTGTGATTCAAGTTAATTGCAAGCGACATTTTATGCTTTATCAAATGTAATATGCCATATTTTTAGCTCATAATTTATACCAAATAAAACAGATTATAATCAAGATATTATTAGAAAGACACATTTTATTATTAATCTTAGATTTTTTGTTTGTTTTGTTTGCCTTATTATTCTCAAATATTATCAAAGAGAATCGAATTGTTAAACATGCAACACAATTTCGATAAACGGTAAACGGTAAACGTTAGATTAAGAGTTCACTTATCATTTTATAGAACAGCTGTTCTATTTAGATGAATAAAAAACACACACACTATGTGCGACAAAAAAAAAAAAAAAAATAATAAAAAGAAAACAATTATAAATAATTATTTTTAGCCGAAAAACGTGACAAATATAAATCAACTATGCATTTTGACTCTTCAAAGTTCAGAAGAAAACATCAAGTAAAAAATGTTCATGCTCAAGCATAGAAAAGGCTAGAAAAAAAAATGTTTTTTTCTTTTTTCTTATTTAATATAAACAGCTAAAATTGTGTTCAAACAATATATGCACTAAGATGAGATTTGATGAATATTTTTTGCTGAAAAAAACGTCAATTAAAGCCCTGTATAAGTTTTTTTTTTTCCCAATAAAAGGTAAACAGAATGCAAATAGAATATAAATAAAATAAAAAACCACTGAAAAAAAAACCAAAAATTAAAATAAAATAAATAAAAATATTTATTTTCCTTTTTGAACAGAAAAAAAATGTATGTTTTCTCTAAATATTTGCTGTATTCTCATTGATTATTCTGAATAAGCTGTTTTCATTATATTTGTTCTATATTCATGTGATCATCGAATGTATTCATCACTTTCACATAATAAATATTTACAAGTTATTACACGTTTTCGTTAAAAATCAAGTTTTGCAATATTTAAACCTACAACAAATCGTTGTTTTTCACTGTCATATTATTTCAATTATATGAACACATATCATATGTGTTTTAAAATTCTGCAAGGTTTAAAATATCCTTGGATGTTGTGAAAAAAAAAACTGGATTCAGTGTGGATTAGAAAACGATTAAATGGATGGTTTCAAAAATGTGCAGTGATTTGAATTGATTTATGAGGAATTGCTTGGAAGAAAATCAGTGATTATTTGTCACTGTGCTCTTTTTCTCTCTCTATCAATCATCGTACAACACAAAGAGGATTATTGTTATTGTTATTGCTGCCTTCCGTAGTATGAAAATGACTATTTGTCATTGTTGGACTGGAAACATGGTTTCCGATGAGAAATGGCTTTAAAAAAAAATTGACTCGATTTAAGTATATCAAATGAACAGCATACAGGAATGATATCTCCAATCATTTCATTTCGAAATATTTTATGTTTTGTTTCTTCTCGAAAACATCAATAAAACATTATCTTTGCATTCGCAATACCATCGGAATAACATACATGATTAAAATAATTAAAATAAACAAAAAAAAAAAAAATCATTTAAAAAAAAATATTTTAATTTGTTTGTACACAATTCAAAAGAAAAAAAAACAAAATTTTAAAATTTGCTTGAGAGAAGAACAAAAAAAGATGTCAAAAGGGACGCTACAGAGAGGTGAATGCCACACATATATTGTGTCATGCATATTTCTTATAAATTAATTGTTTTACATTTCAATATTTATTAACGCAGAAAACTTAATATGGTTTCTTTTTCGTAACAAATGAATTCGATCTGTTTATGAAAGTTTTGAATTCAAGCGAAAAATTAAATGCATCTTTCAGTTGAAAATTCAAAATTTCCACAAAATTCATTATGAGAACGCAAACAAAAAAGAAAAAAAAAATGAAAAAAACCAAAAATTATTCTTAAGTATAAAAAGCTCGATTTCATCTAATTTCATTTTCTTATTTGTTTTCTTTTTAAATCTGTTGGAATTTCAATATTTTTAAACCAAAAAATTCAAATATATTGATACGCGTTGAACATATATTGAATGTGATGTACGCACAATCGCGTGAAATGCAACTGTTTTGTAAACTATGTTTTTTTTTAAAAAAAGTGATTGTTACTTAAATCTTTAAAGACATGTGTCTGATGATAATTTTTACCATGAGTTTTGGTATTTCAGTTTGTTAAAGTAAAAATGTAAGGCTACATATCTTGTTTGTTTTTCTTTTTCGTCATGTCGAGATTCTTTAAATGTTGATAATGTAAAAAAAAAAAAAACAAAAATTAAAATTGAATTATATTGTACGTTGTTAAAAGGGAAATTTATATTATTTTAGCTTTTCTTCTCTTCATTCCGATTCTATTTTTCATTGTTTTATGTTTCAAGAAAGAAATGTTCATTGTTCTACAATCACCTTCTATACAATATAATATTAGCTCATTTTTTTTTTCTTTTTTTTGGCAATAACAAAAATATTTGTCTATAATATAAAAATTGAAATAGAATTGGTTGCATTGAGACTTGCACAATAAAAAGATGCATTGGATGTACAACAAAATGATGACATGATTTAAGCTGCATAGTTGATATCTTGTGTTCTTGTTTCGTTTATTCCATCACATTCTGGATGAGAGTACTTCATTTCTCTTTTTTCTACAGTTTTATGTTTTTGTTTTTGTTTTTTTTTCAATTTTTCTTTTAAACAGGAACATCTGATTTAAAATGTCATGAACAGTTTGAACGTTATAACTTCGTTCGAAAATTATTATTCGTTATAATCATCAATTTTTTTGTTGTTGTTGTTGTTGTTTTGTTTTCTAAACATAAATCCATATGTTAATTTTCATGTTATTTTATAGTAGTATATTCGTAGAGTGCTTGTGAATGCTTGTTGCGTTTTGATAATGAAAAGCGTTTGTTAGATTAGACATATGTTGCAATCGCACCGCTATTTGGTCCGATGTTTCCATTACCATTTGGCAAATGCGCTTTTGATGATACTGTTTGTAGTTGATGTGAATTGTGGGATGTTGGTGGACTTACTGGTGGTTGTAATTTTCCAGGCACATATTGACCAATAAATGAACCATCTTCTGCAAATTGGCCCACTTTAAAGAAAATCCAAAAATAAATTAGATTTTTTATGGAAATAAAAAGAAAAAAATGAGGGGGCTATTTTTTTTAACGGTCTTCTTCTTGTGACATTTATTATATTAATGATCTAGCCTTTTTATATCTACATGGCTTATCAAATCTAATTTAAATCAATGAATGATTTGATGAAGAGAAATTAAAATTGATGAAAATAAATAAACAAAAACAATAATAATTACCTTTAAAATTATATTACAATTCTTCGAAACTGGGTGTGCAATGTATGGGAGTTTTGGTTGAAAAATGAAAAGCAACCAAATGGATGTTTACAAATAAAAAAAAAAAAAAAAAATTCGCAATTCTTTTCTTCGATCGACCATAAATAGTCTATAATATATACTTATAGTCATTTGATACTTTGTTTTTACTAGGTATAAAATCTAAATTTTCGTCTAAACAAGCGTTGCAAATGCTTGTGAATTTGAATCTTGACCTCGTCCTTTCCTTCCGTATTGTCCAATAAACGAACCGTCTTCATTCATACCTTTTATTTAATTTACAAAATAAAAACATGACATTTGAGAGTAAAAAAAATAAATAATGGAATCGCTAATGAATTATGACGTAAAAAAGCTATAATTATATCTGAATTAGCTGAATTTTGTGTAAATCACAAAGAATGAATGAATTTTGTGTAAATTACAAAGTAAAAAATCGAAAGAGATGGACATATCATTTACCTGTGTCACCTTCACCGTATGCGGCCATTGAATCACCATCATCCACTTCATCGTCTGGTTTCATGAGATTTGATGCAATCGATTGTCGACCAGCGCTTTTGTTGTCCAATCTTTAAAATGGGAATATTTGTTAGTTTATACATTTCTGCATTTTTCAATACGAAAAACTTAAATGTTGCTTTAAAATAGGTAAGTGCATTCGGTTAACATAGCATTCATGTACTTGAATTATATTATGTTTAGTATTAAATTGTTAGTTATGTATTACTAACGATAATGACAGCATTGCTAGTGAAAATTTTTTATTTGAAATCTTCTTTTTTTCTGAGCAAAATAAATGTCTGGCTTCATATGAACAATGTTATTTGCTTTTAAGCGGTTTTTCTTATTTTTTTTATCCTAGTAACACACATTTATTCACACACGCCTCCTACATACTTTGAACTCTTTTCTGGAGTATTCATCTGTTCTTTTGCTTTCTCAAATATATTACTTGTGTCGGTTGTTTGCCTTCTTTGATATCGAAAAAATTTAAAAATCGATTCACTCAAAATCATTTTAATAAGAATAAACTATGGAACTTTACTTACGGTTGTGAATATTCATGGAATCCACCTTCTTCTGGATAATCACGGCGACCATTGGCCAATTCTCGATCATAAACATCATATTTACCGCCTCGATTTCGCTTTAGAATGCAAACAATGATAAGCAATAACAATAAAAGTGCAATTGCCAACAGCATTCCAATAAGCCATCCAGCAACAGCAACATCTTCCCTTGGAACTTTATTTGGACCATCTGCACATGAAAATATAAATTTATCTTCTGCATGTGATCATACTATTTAAAGGTAAATGCTTACCAATTTCAGCGGTATAAACATTTTGAATTGGACTATCAGCGCTGTAATCTCCATCAACCGAAACAACAGCAAATTCATACGTTTGTTCTGGATCTAAACCACGGATTATTTCGTAATCTTCTTCGAGTACATGTGGAGTAGTTTCCCATTTTGGTTCACCCTTTATGCGATACTTTGTATAGAAATGCGTTCCTGGGCGACCATTAACATTTGGAATCCATTGCACTTGAATTCTTGCAAGATTATTATCTGTTGGCACTGTTTCCCATCTAAAATCAGGACTATCTGGTTGCGAAAATCCGCCGGGCAACGTACTTTTTTCAACATAATAACTATATAAAATATATAAATGAAAATATCTCTTTTTATTCAGTTCAATTGAAAAAATTAAATTCGTTTTTTAAACAGTTTTCAACTTACTCTGCGCCTTCACCAGCTTTAGTTGTTCCAACGATATGAACACGATATTTTGTATTTGGTTTCAAACCAGCCAATTTTGCATGTGTTGCCTTTGGATCGCTTATATGGGGTTCGCGTTCAAGTTTTGATTCGACGCTAGTTCCATGAACTTCTTCATAATAAATTTTGTATCCAGTTAATTTACCGTTTGGTTCTAATGGCTTTTCCCATTTTAATAAAAGCGCAGATGATCCCAATGGGTACGCTTCGAATGATTGAACACTGCCTGGTACACCTTCTGGAGTCTTGAAATCAATAATTGCACTCGCTGGACCATAATAATGATTATTAAATGCTAAGATGCGAGCATAGTTCACAGCATCTGGACGGAAATTATTCAACAATGTATTATTGGTGTCAGCTTGAACATTAATTTCCTGCATATTTTTCTCCCCTTCATCCTCAGTCCAAGTTTGAATTTTGTATCCTTTGAAATGACCATTAACACTTTTTACTGGCACAGGATCCCAACTTAATAGAGCTGTTTTACTATCTGTCACTCGAATCAATTTGAAATTTGTTGGTGCTTGAGATGGTTTATCTTCTCCAGAGTAACCTATTACCTCGATAGGTGCCGTATTTGATTGACCCAAATTGTTGAGAGCTAAAACTTTGATGCGATAACGTACAAACGTTGGTTGATTGGGAATAACTAATTTATCTTGTTTCCAATCGTAGACTTCATTGGTGTTCCAATTTTCAGATGGAATATCTCTTTTCCATGAAACGCTGTAACGAAAACCTTCTCCGTTGTGTTCAATTTGTGGCATATGAGTCCATGAAATAACAAGATTTGTTGGATTATCTCCTTCGCCTTTGACATTTTCTGGATTTTTGTAAGGTACATCTGGCTGAGTTTTACAAGACTCACTGTGTCCACTTGGCAGTGATGGGCCAATCTTATTGTGAGCTATTACACGGAATGTATAATTAGCCCATGGGGTGAGTGGAACATTGTAAGTGAAATCGGTTGATGGAACCTTCTCATAAGCGATGGACCAAATATCAGGCGTGAATGTAGTATTATATTGAATTGTATAATGGAGAATAGGGGAACGATTGTCACCGAGTGGCTCCCATGAAATATATGCTTGTTTCTCCTCGCAAGTCATTCCAGTTAAACGTGGTGCATTCGGAACATCTTGAACGATCAATGTGGCTGATGCTTGTGCTTCATCTAAACTAGTTGAAGCGACACAAGTGTAAGTGCCTGAATCAAGTTCAGTTGTTTTAGAAATAGTCAATGAATGATCATTTGATAATACGAATCGTGGTTGCTCTTCAAAATCAATTTCTTCTTTATCACTGAGCCACTTAATACTGAGATCCAAAGATGAATCACTGACTGCGTTACAACGGAATGTAGCTGGATTGCCTGCAGTCACTTCATAATCTTGTGGTGCATCTGTGATTTGTGTATGCTCTTTGACAGTCAACGAACCTTTGGCTTGGGCTTCACCATGTATGTTACGAGCATGACAAGTATAATCACCCGAATCAGAATAACTAACATCTTTAATCACCAAATCTCCATTCGGTTGTATTTGATAACGTCCACCAGTTAATTCATTGATATTGCGAATCCACTTCACTTCTGGAGCTGGAGCGCCAAAAACGCGGCAGCGCAATGTAACCGTTCGATGATCAACAGTCATTTCATGTCTTGGAGCCTCTGTAATTTCTGGTGGCAATGATAGAACATTAAGATACACATCTTTGTATACATATCCCAATGAATTGGTAGCATTGCAACCATAATTGCCAGTGTCGGTTGATTTCAAGTCTCTAATGATAATTTTATTTGATTCAACAATTCTTCGTGGATTTGGTGTAGCTTCCGCAATTGATTTTCCATTATGAATCCATTTGATTTCTGGTTTCGGTACACCAGATGCTTCACAGATAAATTCAACAGTTTCACCGTCGGCCTTATTTTGAATCTCAGGCTCTACCGTAAAGTATGGAACAGCTTGAACTTGCAAGTTAATTGAATAGGATTGGGCATTTCCAACACCATTCGAAACATCACAAACATAGTTGCCCATATCGTCAAATGACACATGTCGAATGATCAATGATTTTCCATAATTTCCTTGGGTTATTCGATCGTTCCAATTTATTGGCTGGCCATTTTTACTCCATATGGTTTGCGGCAATGGCGTTCCACCATAAATACAATACAATTCAACTGATTTACCAAGTAAAGCGACTTCATTTTTACGGGTAACATATTGCTGTACTGGTTGATGACGGTTTTGAGTTGGAGAGATTCCAGATGAAACAACCTCTAGAAGAACACGATTTCCAATTTTGTATTCACTTCGAAATACTGAGGTAGCCGAACATGCATAATAAAAATCATCAGATTTATCGGTTCTTGACACATTGGAAAAGTGTAAATTTCCTTCTGGATCAAGTGTCATTCGTGAATTATTAATAGTCTTAAGACCACCGTCAGAGTATTGGAACAACCAATGAACTTTTGGTTTTGGCCAACCATCTGGTGGTTGACACTTCAATTTGAATGGTTCACCTTCATTTGCTTTCATTGCAATTGGACCTTCTTCTTCTTTAAATATATTGAGTTCGGCTTTACGTACAAAGACTGAATTCGATGTGGCAATACCATGTTCATTTTCTGCAAAACATTGATATTGACCCAAATCTTCATTTTCTGGTTTTGTGACAACAATTGTACCACGACC
Source organism: Resseliella maxima (assembly GCA_029041755.1). NCBI lineage: Eukaryota > Metazoa > Arthropoda > Insecta > Diptera > Cecidomyiidae > Resseliella > Resseliella maxima. The sequence continues at coordinate 18,958 of JAQOWM010000770.1, forward strand.
AGGTTGTTGTGACATCCGTTTATCATACACTTGCCAATTAAACTCTTTACCATTTTTTATCCATCGGTATCTGAAAATAAATAAAAAAGATTTATTTATTTATTCAATTCAAATATGGTTCTCTATCATTCGATTCGTATAAAAAAAAATGGTTTTTTTCTTTAATTACTTCGGTGCTGGTTCTCCTTCAGCTTCACATTCAATTAGAAATGGTTTGTCGTTTTCGTTCGATATTTGAGCCACTTGATATAATATCTCATCGGTTGGTGGTTGTTTGATAATTTTTGGAGGTGAATGAACTGCAAAATGAAAATTAGATTATTTTTAAGAAATAATCCTTGAAATTGCGAAGGGACAATTTTTGATTAAACAAAATTTGGATTTTTACTTACTTATAGCATGTACTTGTAGTACAGCGAATAATATCACTATTAAAGCTTGTAAATTTCTTTGCCACATTGTTAAATGTGAAATTTTTAATCAATGAATAACTGTTATGGTTCACTCTTATGAGTTACAATTTTGTTTTTTTAATTATTTCCAATTATTGAAATTTCTTTTCTTATCTGTTAATACGTTGCTGCGCACGATGCCGTTCAGACTACAATCGTACCAATTATCACAAATCCCTGTGGAAATGATTGGAGAAAAAAAAATTCATTGTTAAAAATATAATTTATTTTCGTCACAATTGAAATTATTTTGAGAATGTCTGCATCATCATTCAAACAGAATATTTGGTTTCAAATACAATATTTAAACAGTGTGATATGTGTGACTGAACACTTCATACAAATTATTCTATCCACTATAAATCTTCAATATTATAATAAGATCTTGCATACAATTTAACATGAATGCAACCCATAAGATTTGATTTATGGAACTTTTCTTTGTTGTTATAAAAAGAACAATTTTTCGAATTATTCATTTAAATTATTTTCACCCTTTGAAATAACAGACTATTCAATACTATGTACATTGTAATTGTTATTACAACAGTACTCTACCCCTTGAATGATTCATTCAATACAATACGGCACGCAAGACTTAGAGCACGTCGACTGAATATAGTACAAAACATAACGCACAGTAACGACAAACAAATAATAAATATATATATATACACACATGTATTCCATAAATGTATTCCATTAAATTAGTGTGTGAAATATATTTTATACGCGAACTCGTTACTGCATTATGTTTACACATTATCGATATTCGATGAACTTTACTGACATTTTTATTGGCGGAACATTTTTCAGTTTATTTAAGAAAAATAAATTTAGAATGCGTTCATCGATATGAAAATGAAAGAATAAAAAGTGAATAATATTTTTTGGTGAGATCATTACAAATGATTCTTACACATGAATCATTTTATATCAAAATTTTTCTTGAGAAAAAAAAACAATCATTCCAAGATATCATATGATCTAATGTTTCATGGTAAATTATTTGTATGGTTTAAATGTGTAATATAAACTTTATAAGGCATTTGCGCTGAATAAAAATAGGGGAGTAATTTGAAAATAATAAAAGTGAAAACACTATTTTATGGCCACCAAATTAATTGCATGAACATAATGTTGCACGTCAATGCATTTCACTGCACATGGCATATGCATCATGACACATAGATTGTCTCGTAAAACCATTAGTCAATTTAACAATGTCATTTTAACAACAGACTTATAGGTTTTTCGTATAATCACTATTGGACATAATGCACATTTATAAACGAAGCCTGACTGTAATTAACATCAAAAAATGGGTATCTACGGTTCGAAAGCAGACAATGAATTGTGTGCGCGTGTGTGTGTGTACGCGTGAAATTGAATGAAAGTGAAATATAAAAATCGCAAACATATTTTGTTAAATTGGAAATTAAATAGTCTCCATGAAACCATATCTATTTGTTTAAATGAGTATTTTTAATTGGTTTCATATGACAATTTAAATTGTATTGATATCATGTTACTCGTCTCAATTCATTCATATTTTGCTGAAGTTGTTTCAATTGGCAATTATTAATCAATGATTATATAATTTTCTTTAGCTTATTTAGAGAATTTTGTTATTTATTTGGTTTCTTTGGTGATAACTGTCGATATTTTTGTCATGACAAATGCAAACAAACAAAGAAAAAAAAATTGCTGTTCTAACAAAAATGAGATCATTTTTGTTCAGCTAAAAATGCACAATCAACTACATTTTTAGGGTATGACGTCATTTTTAAATGTGCACATTTCGAGGATCATTCAAGAATTGAAATGTTATTTATTTGTTGCCTTTTGGAACGAAAATGTGTTATTCTATTAAAATATTTACTGTCGTATCAATTCGTCTATTATACGAACAGTTTAAAATTTTAAAACAATTTATTTCAGTCAGAATGTGTGTGTTTATTTATATTTGCAATGTTCTGATATATAAATTTATTTATATAAACGTATATATTTCAATATATAATATTTGACGATATTTTCGATAGAAAAAAAAAATGTGTTAGATTGCGTGCTCATTGACCGTATCCATACATACACAGAATATTATCTGCATAAAATTCTCAATGGATGAACATAATCAAGAATTACTGTAATGAAATAAAACTATTCTATCCTATCGCCGAAATTTTATAGAGAAAATTAACTATTGAAATGTTGAATCATGTTAGAATTAATAATGATTTCATTTAACACTCCATTAGTAATTTTCATGTTTTATCATCTCTTTATAGAGAATTTAGCCATTGTTTTTTTGATATTATAAGCAAAAAATCAAATTCTATTACGTATTTTTTTTTTTTTTTTTTGTCGATTATATATGGAGATTCAGAAGAAAGTGTTTATGCAATGGACTCAAATTTATTAAGTTTTTAATGAGCCAATTGGTGTTTCAAAAATAGAGCTTGTTATTTAAAGTTCTAAAAATGAACTTCTCATATCGCCTGACCCAATTAAGAAACAGAAAAAAAAGAGATGTGTTCACACAATAAAATCGAATTTAACGGCTTCATATATCGAATTAAAAATCATACTCAAATAGAATTCATATGATTGATGTGTTCAGGTAAAAAGATAAAATCTATCGAATACAGAAATGAATTAAAAATGAAAAAGGAAAAAATTATTGTTAAACCATATTCATGTATGTGATTATTCAAATGTATCCATCAGCATTGAAACGAATGGTATAAAAAAAAAAAAATTCGATTTTTCAAAATAACTCTGTAACTATACAAAGACAGAGAGTTATATATAGAGCTTATGACATGACACTAAAATGTAGTGACCAACGCAACCATCATTAAAAACATATCGCAAAGCGTATAAAACTGAGCGAATCAAACATTCACTGTGTAAAATGAAATTATATATATATATATATATAGAAAATAATACACATTATACACATTCATATAAGTCGGTAGTAACGTTTGTTTTCCGTAGATTCGCTCATTTTTATACAACTACCTTAGAACAATAACAACGCACACAATGATGAATGTGAAATAAGCGAAACATGATATGTTGTTAAGTGGCGTTTATTTTATGCTGTTATGTTGGACAGTTCTTTTCGCTGGATATACAATAAAATAAATTGAGAGCGTATGTGTATAGGCGTGCATTTAACCGCTCGAACGTTAGGTCATGCTGAAGGCAAAAAGAGAATCATCATTGTAATAGTATCTAAAAAAAAGATGACGTCATATTTTTGTGGGCTTCTTAAAGAGATCTCAAATTCGTATCTATTTTTTCTGTTTTTTTTTTTTTTTTTTTTTTTTGTTCTGTTTTGTTTTGTTTTACAATTGTAATTTTATGATAAAAACTATTGTGAATAATCAGAGTATGTCATGTTACAAAATCTGTACATAAATATTAATGTTGACAAGGATGCAGTGTACAGCTTGTAAATAAATTCTTTGTCAATTTGTCATTCACTGAATCTAATTAAAGAGATATTTAATTTTAATTTCAATTGATATCAAAACGATTTGAAACAACCAAAAAAGTGTGTGTTTTTTTCTCACTTTGTAAATGTAATCGCATTCTTATATGAATCGGTAAAAATAAAATACCAATTTTCTGGCGGTTGCGACCACTTAAGAAGCTTGATCCCACTTGTTAATCATTGACATTTCCAATGAATAAGTTGTAAAAAAAAAAATGCTTTGCCGGAAGTCATTATTATTCAGCTTTAAAGTAATTATGTGTGTTTCGCCCGTAAAGATCAGACAACACATAAAAAATGAATAATTTGAAAAATATTCAGTTAAATCCAACCCTCATTTTTTCCATTTTCAATTATTAATTCTTAAAATATTCTCGAAAATTGATTTTACAACTTGTTTAGTGCCAAGGTGGCTGACTTCATTTATGACTATTTTATATTCATGCGCGTTTCATCAAAACTATTTCAATTGAATATCTGGTTTTCGTTTTTTGTTGTGTGTGCTTCAGTATTTTCGATTTGGAGAAGAAAAAAAAAAAAAACTATGGAAATACAGCACGCAAACGTTTCGTAATAACCAAATTCATTAATACACTCTCACACTAATTGGCTCACAATTTTTTTTGTATGTTCTTTTTTTTCCAAATAACTATATTAACACTTTTAATATCATTCTAACACTGAATTCCTCCATGGATCAATATATATGTATATATTTATATACCAATGATGATGCAAAAAATATATTTTTTTATATTTTGTTTCACTATTTTCGAATTTGAAAAAAAAAAAAAAACATAAATGTTTGTTAAATTAAATCAAGAACTACTTTTCCCTCGCACTGATTCGATGCCGAAAACTTTATATCGTATATACATATATTGGATCAATAAAAAGATTCGTCATTGTATAGCAACAATTTTTTTTTTCTCGTTTGTCATTCATATTAAACTCATCAATTAGATTATTGAAATGCATATAATTTATTGATCACACTAAACGATAAATTTAATCGATTTTTATATTTTGGATATTTTTAAAAACTCATTACTTTTTCACCAATGTTATTTAGGCGTGGTACATTCTGCAGCCATCGTACTTTTTATTAAGTCTACAGATTCAAGTCGACGTCGTAGTTGTAGTAAGGTAAACTCTCTTATGTATTCAACTCGATTCGACTACTTGCCGTAGCAATGGTGTCTGTATTCAAACTGTTCTCTCTTTAGCGCAATACGATATATGTAAGGAGTATACAAGTAGCGGAACAATATTGCCAACATTTTAATACCAATATTTTATGACATATGACAAAGTTCACGCGATTTTATACCACACCAGTGATAATTTTAGACAATTTTTTTTATTGAGTTTTTTCTCAATTCAATTGTATTTTGAACATTTTAATTAGGAATTATTTCAAATATTTTTCCATTTTTTTTCATTTTTATTACTTGACAAATATATTATCATTTATAAACGTATATTGTACAGAATTATTAATCCGTGAATGTAACGAATTTGACATTCGTGATATTGTCAAGATAAGCGCGAAATTAATTGACATAGAACATTTGACTTGTCGGTATATAAATTCTAAACACACGACCGCCGTTTCATTCTTTGGGTAACAACCAATGTGCTCAGGTACTCATACACAAAATTATAAATTAAAATAATTTTCGTGCGAAAACAATTAAAAATCAACAAAAATGGCACAACTTAAAAACAAAGTTGGTAAGTACAATTTTTTAATTTTTTTTTCCTTTTGTCAAATAATTGTAATTTTTATTCACGTGCCGGCCAATTTTTCTAGGTTATATTTTATGATGTATTTTTATGGAAATTATAAATTAATAAATTTGATTTTTCATTATCATTATTCATTTGTAAGCTGATATCTCATTGGCTGAATGGGGCCGTAAGGAAATTGTTTTGGCTGAAAATGAGATGCCTGGATTGATTGCTTGCCGAAAGAAGTATGGTGCATCGAAACCATTAAAAGGTGCCCGCATTGCTGGGTGCTTGCATATGACCATCCAAACTGCCGTTCTTATCGAAACATTGATCGAATTAGGAGCCGAAGTGAGTCACATGAAAAATTCATTAATTCCAATCACAAAAAAAGAAAAAGAAAAAAAAATTCTTTTGTTTTCTGACCTTTCGTTGACCAGTTGAAAGCATATCGTACCATTTGAAAATCATCGTACCATTCAAAATATGTATCGTACCATTCAAATAGCATCGAACCATTCGGCTCATTATCTTATCAATCTTTTTGAAATTCAATGCCTTGCTTTAAATCAATATGAAAAGTCTATTGTTGATAAAAAAAAAGCTTTTGTTAATACATTCTTTTTTTTTTTTTCAGTTCCTTTTTCTTTTCAATTTAAATATGAAACTTTTTTTTCGAATATTTTGACTAACAATTGCGACTATTTTTTATTTTCATTTTTTCTTATTTCTTCAAGGTTCAATGGTCATCATGTAATATTTTCAGTACACAAGATCATGCTGCCGCTGCAATTGCTGCTACCGGTGTGCGCGTTTTTGCTTGGAAAGGAGAAACTGATGAAGAATATCTTTGGTGTATTGAACAAACAATCTTTTTCCCAGATGGCCAACCATTGAATATGATTTTGGATGATGGTGGTGATCTCACTAATTTGGTTCATGAAAAATATCCACAATTATTGCCAGGAATTCGCGGCATTAGCGAAGAAACAACAACTGGTGTTCATAATTTGTACAAAATTTTCAAAGAAGGACGTTTAGGATCACCAGCCATAAATGTTAATGACTCAGTTACTAAGAGCAAATTTGATAATTTATATGGTTGCCGTGAATCGCTTATCGATGGCATCAAACGTGCCACAGATGTTATGATTGCTGGTTTGTATAGATTTTAAAAGTTTTTCTTTTCATTTTTTCATTAATTCTAATTTAATTATATTGCTCAAATAATAGGCAAAGTATGCTGTGTCGCTGGTTACGGTGATGTTGGAAAAGGCTGTGCACAAGCATTACGTGCATTTGGTGGCCGTGTACTTGTAAGTGAAATCGATCCAATTAATGCCCTTCAAGCCGCAATGGAAGGTTATGAAGTAACAACTGTTGATGAGGCATGTGAAGAAGCATCGATTTTCGTTACCACAACCGGATGCAAAGATATTATCACTGGAAAACATTTTGAATGCATGAAAGATGATTCAATTGTTTGCAATATTGGACATTTTGATTGTGAATTGCAAGTAGCTTGGTTGGAAAAGAATGCCAAAGAAAAGATCAATATCAAACCACAAGTTGATCGATACACATTGGCAAATGGAAGACACATTATTGTTTTAGCCGAAGGACGATTGGTGAATTTGGGTTGTGCAATGGGACATTCAAGTTTTGTCATGTCAAATTCATTTACAAATCAAGTACTTGCACAAATCGAACTTTGGAATAAAAAACCAAATGAATATCCGATCGGTGTTCATATGTTACCAAAGAAATTAGATGAAGAAGTCGCTCGTTTGCATTTAGACAAATTGGGCGTTAAATTAACAAAATTGACAGAGGACCAGTCTAAATATGTCAATATTCCAATTGATGGACCATACAAGCCAGACCATTATCGTTATTAAATAGCTTACACAAACATGGTCTATAAATAATATGAAATTATCAGTCCATACGATAATTTAAAATAAATGATTTTTTTTTTCATTCTTTGAAACAGAAATGGCGTATTTTAATTACATTACTTTTTACAGGTTAATGATAATCAATTTACAAATTTATGATGAGAATATAGTAAAAAGAATTTGCTATTAATTTATCATTTTTCTCCGAAACTTTCCCTCGAACTGAAAACTTGCCTGACTTATGCCGTAGTATATCAATCGATGGTTGATGTATTTGCCCGTGGCATTCAGTACATGGCTCACATGCTCTGACATTAAAATTTTGTATATAAATCGTGTATGAAACTACAAACATGAAAAACCACTGCATGTGGTTTCACAATATTGTTTTATGTTCATTCATTTTTACACCGTACTCGTACAGACGGCGTAGAAGACAATGAATTTCATTACAAATGCGACTTCATTCAAACATCTTTCAATAAAAGCTTCAATTTAAAGTTTATTCTTCATAAAATAGTATAAACAGACATTGAATTGTATGTGTATTATTGCAAAACAATGGGTAAAAACACTCGAAGTAGAAAAATAGCAACATCCTTATACTTGGTAGATTTTTGATTTTCATCGTCTGAAATCGGAAAAAAAACACAAATTTGTTCATTAAAAATAAAATCCAACGTAATTTGTATTCCCAATTAAATCATAAAATAAAAAAAATATTCAAGGGGGAAGAAAGAAGGAAAGAATACATTGTTGTGAAATGCTTGGCTAAGTACCATTTTTTAAAAATTGTAAATTACAATATACACAGCACAACAAAGATTTGGTTACTAGCTACCGGATCGAATTTAAGGGATTTTAACTTTTGAGAGATAATTACTTCCAATTATATCACAAAAAAAGAGTCGGAAAACGATTTAACGATTGTGAGATCAATGGAGAAATATATTTTCATGACACACAGAGATGAAACCAAAGTGAAACATTTGCAAGAAAGTATGTTTCAATGATTCATTTCACAGAAAATGTTTGCATTGGTATTTCGTTTAAAACAATTTTTTTTTTTTTATTAATGGCACATTTCAATATTCTGATTCATATTAATAATGTCACTGGCATTGCTAGTCGAAATGATCTGATAGATGTGAAGATTTTTATATTTTAATAACACAATAGCATTAAATTCAATTCAATCTTTCATTTTGAATACGTTGCAACATTATTGTTTGAACAGGTAGAATGTATACTATTTGAGGTGTTTTTAATATCAAACTTTTTGTTCACATTCCATTCCATTCTTACCGATTTTTTTTCACGTGTATTCTATACATTTCCCAACAAATGGATTTAAAATGATACATACCCATTCGACCAGCATAAACCTCTTGAACAAAACTCTCAGCGGTGAAATTACCATCGACCGAAACAACGATGAATTCATAAATTTGTGTTGGATCTAAATCATGAATTATTTCAAAATCTTCTTCGAGTACGTGCGATGTTATATTCCAATTCGAGTCGCCTTTTACATGATACTTTGTAAAGAAATGCGTTCCTGGCTGCCCATTAACATTGGGAAGCCATTGTACTCGAACTGTTGTTGGAATAACATCTGATGGCACTGCTTCCCATTCGAAATCAGGACTATCTGGTTGAGAAAATCCAGTGGGCAATGTACTTTTCTCAACATAATAACTGAAAAAAAACAATAATAAAATGTAAGCATTTTCATATTTTGTTTTTTTAATTCTCAGATTTTTTAATTAAACTAACTTTTTTCCTTAGCCTGCTTTCGTTGTACCGACTATATGAACACGATATTTTGTATTTGGTTTCAAACCAGCCAATTTTGCATGTGTTGCCTTTGGATCGTTTATATGGGGTTCACGTTCAAGTTTTGATTCGACGCTAGTTCCATGAACTTCTTCATAATAAATTTTGTATCCAGTTAATTTGCCGTTTGGTTCTAATGGCTTTTCCCATTTTAATAAAAGCGCAGATGATCCCAATGGGTGCGCTTCGAATGATTGAACACTGCCTGGTACACCTTCTGGAGTTTTGAAATGAATTATTTCACTGCTGGGACCGTAATAACGAGTATTAAATGCTAAAATGCGAGCATAATTTACAGTATATGGTCGAAAAGAAGTCACCAAAGTATTGCTGCTGTCTGCGTGAACATTAATTTCCTGACCATCTTTATCCCCTTCAGCGTCAGTCCACGTATGTATTTTGTATCCTTTGAAATGACCATTAACACTTTTTACTGGCACAGGATCCCAACTTAATAGAGCTGTTTTACTATCTGTCACTCGAATCAATTTGAAATTTTTTGGTGCTTGAGATGGTCTATCTTCTCCAGAATAGCCTATTACCTCGATTGGTGCCGTATTTGATTGACCCAAATTGTTGAGAGCTAAAACTTTGATGCGATAACGTACAAAGGTTGGTTGATTGGGAATAACTAATTTATCTTGTTTCCAATCGTAGACTTCATTGGTGTTCCAATTTTCAGATGGAATATCTCTTTTCCATGAAACGCTGTAACGAAAACCTTCACCGTTGTGTTCGATTTGTGGCATTTGAGTCCATGAAATAACGAGATTTGTTGGAGTATTTCCTTTACCTTTGACATTTTCTGGATTTTTGTAAGGCACATCTGGCTGAGTTGTGCACGATTCACTGTGTTCACTTGGCAGTGATGGGCCAATCTTATTGTGAGCTATTACGCGGAATGTATAATTAGCCCATGGGGCGAGTGCAACATTGTAAGCCAAATCGGTTGATGGAACCTTTTCACAAGCGATAGACCAAATATCAGGTGTGAATGTAGTACTATATTGAATTGTATAATAAAGTATGGGAGAACGATTGTCACCGAGTGGCTCCCATGAAATATTTGCTTGTTTCTCCTCGCAAGTCATTCCAGTTAAACGTGGTGCATTCGGCACATCTTGAACGATCAATGAGGCTGATGCTTGTCTATTCACGG
>JAQOWM010000582.1:0-65020 GCA_029041755.1 Resseliella maxima
TTTTCGAATCAAATATTTTTAGCTCAAGAGGTTTTCGTTCATAGAATTTTGAACTGTATGCACAAATTTATCAACAAATTCTTTCTGATTTGTTGCTATTATATATCAAACGATTCACAACAGTAATTTTTAGCAATTTTTTAATATATTTGGCTATAAAAAATTACATTTTTTGGTGATTTTTGGCGATTTTTTACTGTTTTCTTCGCTTTTTTCACTTTTTTCGCCAACTAATCAAAATTTAACTCAACGAGAACTTCTTTAATTGCATAAAATTTAATTTTCAGTCGCATGCATTCATTTTTATCATTTTTTTACCCAAATTTTTACATTTCACCATACTTTTTTCAAGGAATCTTACCAAATTTGTTCATGTAAACATTTTATTGACTAAGATATACTTGGTGAAACCAATCGCCATGTTCATCTGATTCGCTAGGCATTTGTCTTTCAAATACGTCTTGGTGATGGTGCATAAAATGCACTTTCAAAGACATATTTACACCAATGTTGTTGAAGGACTGCAGCATATTTTCAACTAAAATCTTCCATCCATCTTCGCGATGACTACCCAAAACACCATTGATGACAGCCTTTAAGTCGTCCCATGCTATTGTTTCTTCTTCAGTGAGTGTATTTTCAAATTGATCAAATAGTGCTGCGATTAAGCGACGGATATCAGGGCCATTCAGCATGACTTGAAATTGAAATTTGATTTTTGCAACACTTAAATGGGGGAAAATATTCTTTAGTTGATAAAATGCTTGCATGTTTTGTCGTTGTATTAAAGCTTTGATGAAATTTTTCACCAAACTCAATTTTCTGTGTAATGGTTGTAACAATATTTTCTATTTATTTATTTATTTATTTATTTATTTATTTCGGCACCATACAGCGTTTCTTCGCCAAAGGTGGTTTATTTAAATAAAAATCAAAATATTTACAATGTAAAAAATACAATTAAAAATGAAATGATTCAGTAATTGCATCGATCAATAATCTATTGCCAACCCTAACGATCTCGGAGCAAGTCACTGTGATTATTAACTGTAATACTGAATCGTACAGAGAGAATAGAAAAAAGAGAAGAGCACTGTTCAGTCAGTCTGTCTGATGAACAATTCATTCAGTCTCATTTTAATTACATTTGAGCTCACATTAAAGTCTATTACAAATTGTTCAGAAAAAGGAGTTTTAATATTATAACAACTGTTGAAAGCCTCGACCAGGAAACTTAAAGGCATATGTTTTTGGTAGTTACTGTCGATATTATGTTGTATACTCAAAAATCTAACATTTCTGACCGAGTGATAAGGAACTCTAAATTGGATTTTCTCCAGTAGTATCTCCGAACATATTTCACCCCTGATCAATTTTAAAATGAACATCACTTGAGCAATTCTCCTTCGGTCCTCCAGAGTAATCATTTGCAGTAACAGCAGCCTATGTTCATATTTAGGGAGGTGAAAGCCATTGTTCCATCTGAATCTCCTCAAGGTATACAACAAAAACTGTTTTTGAATAGACTCAATCCGTTTTATTTGTCCTAGAGAATGAGTATTCCAAACTTGAGAACCATATTCTAAAATTGGAATAACAAAACTAAAATATAATTTTTTAATAGTATAAGGGTCATTGAATTCTCTCGCAAAACGCCTAATCCAAGCAAGTCTTGATTTAGCTTTTGCAATTATGAACTCAATATGAGCCTTGAAATTAAGTTTCTCGTCCAAAATCACACCAAGATCCTTAATTTGTTCAACTCTTTCAATAATTGAACCATTAATATAGTATTTGTGATCGATAACACCTCCAAAGCGATGGAACCTCATCATTTTAGTTTTCTTAATATTCAATTCCAAATGATTCCTGTTGAAAAAATCTACCACATTGTTCAAATTATCTTGAAGAATAAAACAATCATTAATTGAATTAATATTATGAGAAAGTCTTACATCATCAGCAAAAGAGAGTAAAGACGAATCACCACAAAAGTAGGGGAGATCAGCAACAAACAAAATAAACAAGGTTGCTGCAATAGGGTATCCCTGACCAGTGCCAGAAGGAACACTGATCGGATGTGATAAATAATCATTTATTTTAACAATTTGATTTCTATCATTCATATAGGATTTAATCCAATTCAGAAGTTGTGGATTCAAACCCATAATGTTCAACTTGTACATCAAAAGATCAACATTCACAGAATCAAATGCTTTGGCAACATCAATGTAGATTGCATCTGTTTGATTATGAGGCTTTAATTCACTCAAAGTTTGAGAAGTGAATTCAACTAAATTAGTTATAGTCGATCTACCCTTCACAAAACCATGTTGACTTTTATCAATTAATGTTTTCAAATGAAAATTAAGATGATTTGCAATTATAGAATCTAATAGTTTAGGAATCACATTCTGCAAGGCAACACCTCTATAATTTTCTATATCATTCCTTGAACCATTCTTATAAATTGGCTTAACATAAGAAGACTTCCATAAAAGAGGAATATGGGAAATTTTTAGCGATTTTACTAATAACATTGTGATTGGTTTAATTAAAGTACCAATACACTTTTTAATAAACAAATTAGACAATCCATCAGGACCAGACACTAAATTACTGGGTAATTCCATAACTTTTTCAAGAATGATATTCTCATCTACGTTTATACATGGAATATTTTGACATAAATCTACAATCATTCTGAAGTTTTCAAGATTGCAAATACCAAGCGACTCCGAATCATGCTTAGTATAGGCAGATGAGAAAAAATCTGCAAATAAATTAGCTATTCCATTACCATTACTCGATTTCTGATTTTTATAATGCATTTCAATAGGTAAATCATTGACAGTTTTCCTGATGACATTCACATGTTTGAAAAATTCCGTTGGATCATTAGAAATCATCTCTTCTAATTTAATTTTATAGTTGTTGTAAGCAATGCGGGAATGACGTTTATATTCTAGACGAGCAATTCTGAAGTTATTATCATCCTCAAATGAATTATGCCTGCTTTTTAACAACTTACCCACACGATTCTTCAAGTAAACCAAATGCGTATCAAACCATTCAGGATGATTTGAATTTCTTTTCTTTCTCAAGACCACATGTGTATTAATTACTCTATTAACGCAAGAATAAAAGTTTTGCAAATTAAGATCCAATGAATTATTAGAAAGCAATAAATTCCAATCAATATCAGAAAAACAATCATTAATCACATCATAATTTGCATTTCTAAAATCCAAATATGTGCCATAACTGAGCTCATTATTAATTTTTAAATTATAATCAATAACAATAATTTCAATTGGATTGTGATGGATCTCAATATTGACCAAACAAGTATCACTTTTAATACAATTAAACAAATCTGAATCATTCGTCCAAATTAAATCCAACATATTACCATTGTTATTTGAAAATTTATTAATCTGACATAAACCAAAATCATGAAAAGAATCCAGAATCAATAATTCTTTCCTTGAACAAGCATTAATTGGATATGAAACATTTGGATTATCAACATCATTCGAGATCCATAATAAATTTGGAAGATTAAAATCACCTGAAATTATTATTGTATTTTCATTGCCAACCTTCACAAACAAACATTTCAAAACATCAACAATGTTTTCAAAAATCTTAAATGGAGAATCTGGTCTAATATACAATTCAACCAAATAAAACCTTTTATGTTTGATGTTAACACAAACACAGATAAATTCAACACCAAATAGATCACCATCAAAAACCAATCTCCCATTTAACGATTTATGAGTAGCTATCAAAACACCACCACCATGTATTTTCTTAATTTTTTGGTCTCTTTCGGTGAAAGTCGATCTATCACATCGGAAAACATCATAATACTTCGGAAAAATTTCAATATTATTGACGGTATCATCCAAATGAGTTTCACACAAGAGATAAATCATGAAATCATTAATTAAAATATTAGCGTAGAATTCCGGAATCTTGGTTTTTAAACCATTCACATTACAAGCGAAAATATGTTGATCAATTTTCTTCTCATTATATGAGAAAACTGAGTATTAATGGTAGAGTGGATGATACATTTGAATTGGAGCATATTTGGAGAAATTTGCATTGGATTTATAAATTGATGGCACTGAATGGGATTCACGAATGGTTGGTGATAATGTTGATACCAAAAAGGATAACCATTCAAATTATGTTGATGTTGATTATGATTTTGGGACAATTGCCAATGATTATGAGGTTGTTGTAAATAATGAGTACCATTTTCATAATAGGATAACCATTTAAATTAGATTGATATTGATTTTGATTTTGTGAAATTGTCGATGATAATGAGGTTGAGACCAATGAGTGACTGATGTCGCTGTTGTTGTTGCTGTTGTTGCTGTTGTTGATGATGTTGATTTTGTTTTTTATTTAAATTTATATAATTGCGTGGTTTTTGGCGTATTGCTTGTTCGGTGGCCTTGTAACAATATTTTCGATGCATCACATACCAATGGCTTATGTATAACGTTTTGGTAACCAATTCGATGTATTTGTCTTGGCAGCCAGTCTTGCTTTTCATACTGATTACCACGTGAAATATCGCGAATCCCACTGACAGAGAAAACACATGTTTTTTGTCCAACCCAATTGCAACGTAACAATGAAATCACTTTGAGATCGGCGCATAATTTCCATGTATGTTGTTCATACTTGATGGAATCGATAATTTCATTCATATATTTATAGTTCTCACTTGTTTCTCACTCCTTATAAACGAGAACTGCTTTTAAACTGTACTTAGATGAATCTATAAATAATCTCTAATCGTTTGGTTCATATCGATAGTTTGGAAACATTACAAGCATCAATACATTAATATCATTGCAATATGCAAATGTGTTTGCTACATTCCGAAAAAAAATTTCATGAACTCGCGTTGACGGCCACGCGCATTATATATTTTGACACCACTTGCCAAAATATTTACTGCTTTGAGGTGTTGAATAAGCAAAATTTGGCGGGCTTGCGATAGCTTCATCTGACGCACCATTTTATCCAAACGATTTTGATCAATTTCAATATGTTTACATGGTGGCGTTACGTTAGTCGGCTAGTAAAATGAAAATGATGACTCAGGCATAGATTCAAATATTGGTGGCATGTATTGCTCGGTCGGACATGGCATTTTCGGAAATGGCACGTTTTCTGAGTGTGGTAAAGTTAATTGTGCCGATGGAACGCTTACAAATGTACGATTTCGTGCTCGAACTCGATTTGGACCGGCTAATTATCGACCGGCTCGATTTGGACGACATCTCTAATACCCTTTTATAAATTAAATTTGAAAAAATCCCTTAAGAACACGAATAAAATATTGTAAAATGTCAAAATTTGGATGGAAAAAAATGATAAAAATGACTGGATGCGACTGAAAATTAAATTCTATGCAATTAAAGAAGTTCTCGTTGACTTAAATTTTGATTAGTTGGAGAAAAAAGTGAAAAAAGCGAAGAAAACAGTAAAAAATCGCCAAAAATCACCAAAAAATGTACTTTTTTAGACCCAAATATATTGAAAAATTGCTGAAAATTACGGTTGTGAATCGTCGGATATGTAATATTAACAAATCAGAAAGAATTTGTTGATATATTTGTGCATACAGTTCAAAATTCTATGAACGAAAACCTCTTGAGCTAGAAATACTTGATTTGAAAATTTTGTATGAAGTGTTGTCGACAGATCAAAAAACCAATATCACCATTGGATTCAGCGTACCCGAATTAGGTAAGAAACATAAACAAATCGCCTGTCTAGAAAAAAAAGTGAAAAAAACTACAACAGTGTTATTGTAACAAAGCATTATAGTAATGCTATTAAATTGTAATGTTGGAATTTAGCATTACCAGTAATGTGTAATAGTAATAGTATGACATTACCAGTAATGCCTTTGTTATTATTGTATCATATTACTCAACGTTACCGGTAAAGTTAGAAAAAAAATTGTGGCATATCAAATGAAAACAGCATTTCAAAGAAGGAAAAACCTACCGGTCGATTTTTCACGCTTTTCCAATCGGAAAAATGGAAAAATAAATGAATTTTAGCCCTAAGTTGTGGGGAGCAAGTATTTGAAACCTATTGATAGAGGTACCACTTGCCCAAGTTGATCCATGGATTCACAGGATTTGACCTGAATTCCCATAACTTAGGGCTAAAATTCATTTATTTTTCCATTTTTCCGATCGGAAAAGCGTGAAAAATCGATCGGTAGGTTTTTCTCTCTTTGAAATGCTGTTTTCGTTTGAAATGCCACAATTTTTTTTCTAACGTTACCGGTAACGTTGAATAATATGATACAATAATAATAAAGGCATTACCAGTAATGCTATTACAATTGTAATGTTGGAATTTAGCATTACCAGTAATGTGTAATAGTAATAGTATGATATTACTGCTAAAGTAATGTTAGCGTAATGATTAATAACATTACAATTGTAATGCTGGTAAATCTGTATTGAAATCCAGTCTATTGTCAATAAGTACACCCAAGTCACGTTGTTCCATACAATTAGCGATCTGATTATCACCGTAGTAATATAAAGGTTGAGGTTGAGGTTGGTTTCTACCGCGATGAAGCGATAAAATTGAGCATTTTTCGAGATTTAAATGATTCATCTGCTCTTTCTGCGGGGAATGAACGCATACACTTACACATCGAATGAATTTATAAAAGAAACCATAAGAAACGCCGCTGTACGTTATTATATAGACTTCGGTTCACTGGGGTATGAATGCATATGCATGTTGGTATACCAACGGAAACGGCAAAAAGACTACTATATATAGTTAGTATACATTAATGAATCGTATAAGTGGCCTCCATTTCCTGAAATCAAAGTTCTTCTGACTCAGTAAATGAAAAATTTGATCAAATAAAGGATCTTGTGGTAATCTTGGACAAGAAACTTAATTTCGAACCTAATACTGAATTTATGATAGCCAAAGCAAGATCTAGGTTAGCTTAGATCTCATGTTTTGCAAAAGAATTTAATGATCCTTTTACTATTAAAAAATCTTTTTTAGTTTTGTTATTGAAATCGTAGAATATGGTTCTCAAGACTGGAATACTCACAACTTGGGAAAAACAAGGCGAATTTGATCTGTTCAAAAATAATTATTGTTATACGTTTTGAGATGATTCAGAATCAATCAATAGATAGCAATAGATTTCATTTTCCGAAATATGAACACATATTGCTGTTACTTTAAATGATTTCTCTGGAGAATCGAAAGAATATTGCGCAAATTATTTTTATACTGAAACTAATTAATGGTGAAATATGTTCGGATGTTCTTTTGGAGAAAATTCAATTCAGAGTTCTCTACCACTCTGTTAGAAATATTCAATTATTGAAAATTCATATTGGTAATCGTAGTTATCAAAAGTTTATTCCATTGAGAATTTTTATCAGTTGTTATAATGAAACAAGACTCTCGAATGTCACAAAATGAACAAGTAAAACAACAACAACTACTTGCCGCCTGGTAAAGTGGGCTTTAACAATATTTGTACACTGCAGTCGTCACTTTATTTAGCCGCCTGAAAGAGGGCGCTGGTTGTGTTTTGTCCTTTGACATTCAAGACTCTTGTAATGAAAAGCTTCCTATTCTGAATTAATTTATTATTGACTTTAATGTTAGCTCAGATATAATTAAAAAGAAGCTTCATGAATTTTTTAAGAGAATAATCATTGTTGTATATCTTTCAACTGCATTCAATGTTGCAGTTTGATAATCGCAGTGATTTGTTCCGAATTCGTTCCACAATAGATCGTTGAATTGATACAACTATTGAATCATGACTGCTGTCATTTGTAAATTTCTGGCTGAAAGTGACTGGAAGGCGACCGACAGAAAAAAAATATTTAAAAAATAAATTTATCAATTGGCTTTACAAAAGTCGCTGATAATCACAGTCAGTCAGTCAGTCAGTCACTTACAAGTTTTCACAAAGTAATTGTCTAGTAATTTTAATAAGCCACCTTTGGCGAATACTGTGTATTGGTAGTGTGAATTAGTTTTTTCGATTTTTTCTCAAAAAGTAAGGCTTTATTCAAAGAATATCATACAATGTTTTTCATTCAAAGTATTGTCAATCAGAAGCTATGACTTTTGCCCATCTTTCTGGTAGCATATGGATTCCGCGCCAAAAGAACGACTCATCTTTTGAGGCCAAATATGAATCGACCCAATTTTGACTTCTTAGAGAGTGAAGCGATGCCCAGCCAGGTGATCTTGCATCAACCGAAACAAATGGTAGTCAGAAGGGGCAAGGTCTGGGCTATAAGGCGGGTGAGGCAGATTTTCTCATCCGACATTTTCCACATAGTTTTTGGGCCCTTGAGCGCGATGTGGCCGAGCATTGTCATCATGGAAAATTAATGACTCATGTCTGGTCTCCCATTCTGGCCGTTTTTGCTCGATTGCTGCGTTCAATTTGATGAGTTGTTGTCGGAAGCGTTCTCCATTAATGGTTTCATTCGGTTTTAGCAGCTCATAGTACAATACACCCTTCTGATCCCACCAGATACAGAGCATTAGTTTGAAACCATGAATTTCGGCTTTGATGTCAATACGGCTGGTTGGCCGCGCTTGCAATACAACTTTCTACGCTTGGAATTATCGTAATGAATCCACTTTTCATCGCCAGTGACAAGCCGATGCAGAAAAGATTTCTTTTTGTAGTGAGCGAGCAGCATTTCCGACATGCAAAATCGTCTTTCTACGTCTCTCGGCTTCAATTCGTGTGGCACCTAATGTCCTTGCTTTTGAATCATTTCAAATGCTTTTAATCGTTCGGAAATAGTTGTTCTATCAACTCCTAATGTTTGTGCAAGTTCTTCTTGCGTTTGACACGAATCTTCATCGAGTAACATCTCCAATTCTTCATTTTCAAATTTTTTGGCTGACCAGTGCGCTCTTTGTCTTTCACATCAAAATCACCACTTCTAAATCGTTGAAACCTATTCTCAACAGTTTTATCAGTTGGAGCATTGTCCCCGTAAGCTTTTTGCAGCAAACGATGAGAATCAGCAGCTTTTTTCTTCAGATGAAAACAGAAAAGCATAGCTTCCCGCAAATTACGTTTCGTTGATTGGAAAATTGACATATTCAAAGCAAAAAAAAGAAGGTTGTTTGCACTTCGACAAACTGACATGTACTGAAATGTGAAGCATATTGATGACACTTCAACATAAAGTTGATTGCAATATGTTCAGATGTGCTAAAGTACTAGTTACGCCATCTTGTAGAAAATCGAAAAAACTAATTGACACTACCAATACTTTGTAATTGTTTAATTTTTTTTGTAAATAAATCACCTAATTTGATGTTTAATTTATGTTTCAGACATAATTTTGTTGCGGAAAAGAATTTTTTTTTTCTTTGATAAACAGTTACGGTTATTTATATTTGAGATAATGATTAAAAATATTTTTTGATTGAATTACAGAGTTTTTATTATTAATTAACAAAAATTACAAATAACTTTCCATTATAACTCTATGTAGAAAAATTCCAAATTTTCATGTCTTACAGATTGGGAAAAAATGTTGAATATTAAATATTTGAATAAAGAATTGTCTACATGTTTGTTTAAATAAATTAATGTCTTTTCATTTGCAATTATTATTGCAACGATTTATTGAGTTTGATTTGACATATCTAATTTTAATGATTCATCAGTGAGGATTCCCGTAATAGTCGAATGTGTTTCATAGTTCGAAATTGAACCACTCCGCTTCAAAGCTAATTTGTTATTTGTCTCCTCTTGTAATTGATTTTCGTACTCTCGAACGTCTGCCATTGACATATCGATCCATTTATCAATCCATGTGAATGCTTGTCGATGCCCTAAAAGAAGAATTTCTCGGATGCAATGGTGGATGAAATCTTCAACACGAGTTTGAAAACCCCATACCTCAAATGAGGCATGAACAACCTTATAGGAACACATAATTGGCTTGTCATTACGCCATCCTTCAATTAATGGACCTCGTTTGGTTTTAGTAGATTGGAAAAATTTTGGGTCTTCTTCGCGTTTATAGTGTTTGGTAAGCTCATCAAACGCAATATCAATTTCATCCACAGTACGATTAGCAAGTATCTCTGGCGTAAGATTTAGGCACTGAAATTGTGTAATATTAATATTTAAAATATTTAAAATTTTGTATTCATATGTTTTAGTATTACATTTTCGATCGAGCCGTTGTCGTTTTCATACTTGGATTGTATTGATATGTGAAATTTTGGTATAAATGAACACTAAAAATTGAAGAGAAAATAAACTTCATTTAGAATATGATAGAATAAATTAAGTATTATACATACAGTATATTCTTTAGATTTCATTCGAGAACCATATAGGATGCAAAAAAATTAAAATCAATTAAATTTATTATTATTGGGAGCTAGTTTTCGAAATTTCCTTATTTTCATACCTGTGATTGTGAATGGGTAATAATTCCATGATTTTTCAATTACATAAAACACTTTTGGACATATTGCTTGGAGCCAATACGGTAAACGACTGAAATTATTTTTAAACTTTAAACATATCTTATTGTATTGAATTGTCTTACAACTATAATAGAAGCTAAACTTACGTTGACAAATGAATACGCTTTTCGGTATATTGTCCTTTTCCGTGTTCAACATCTTCACAGTCACGATTTTCAATTACTTCAACTCCTTCACCATCACTTGATTGTTCATAACTATGTCTTGCAATCATATACAATTGTCCTATTCGATACTAAATATAGAAATCAATTTGTTCCAAATAAACAATTTCATTTTATAAATCTATTCAATTTGAAGTATTCTATGTACTTTTTGATTTATTATTCAATCTACAAAGAGAATGTAGTAAACGGCTATTAAACTAACTGACCTCTTCAACAGTTAACGGCATGCAAATTCGGTACTCTCGAGTTAAAACCATGATTTTTTTTTTCAATAATTTCAAATATTTAGTGAAAATTATTTATAATAATATGAGCTATGCAGCTACTATGGTTATGATTCCGTAAGTAACCTGAAGTTGTCTGTGAACAGCGTACAACTTTAACACTAAAATAAAAAATCATATGAAAGGAATAAAGCTATGTATTTGACACATTATTACATCCACACTGCACTCTTTTTACATTGTGTATAGTGCGCAGTTTACTGCGTCTCTATACTATCTTGTTGATTTTAAAGAAAATGTCAATTGATCATGGAAAATGAAACAGTGAAAATGTAATGTTTATGATATTTGAAAAAAATCTGGATCAGAAAAAAATTACGTGTTATTATAATTTCATAAACGATATTTCTCAGAGTTAAAGTTTTGGTAATTATAATTTAGTTTATTATGAGATATAGTTTGTTTGTTTTTTTTATTCAATAAAATTTGAAAAAAAAACGCTAAAAATTATTCATTTCTCTAAATGAAAAGTATAATTTTGAGAGCCTTGAACAACGTCAATTTGTATGAAAATCATTAGATGCTTTCAAACTTTTGCAATGCAGTGTATACTGTGAGCAAACTAAGTATTTTCACTATTTCTTAATGTTAATATTCATTAAAAAGGAATATTTTCATAATATTTGTGTATTTTGATTTGTTAGGTGACGTTTTGGTGTATCTGAGATGCAAAGGAATCTAATAAAAATGGGACCTACAAGAAATGATGAATGGACATGTTGTTTTGGTTTGCATGTTCGCACAGCAACAATTATGATAGGAATATGGCATTCGGTAAAAATTATAATTAGAAAACATTTAGTTTTACTGAATTCAGACAAATTTATATAAAATTAAAAGACTGAATAATTATAGATTTTATAATGAAGCTTTTTCAAATCGTCATTATATCTAAAAGGAATAATTTCATTATCAATTCTAAATATCTAAGGAAATCAAAACTAAAGCATCAGCATAATAAATAGAAAATAATATTGCTAAGCTAATATTTTTGTAAAAAAAATGCTTCTACACCGAGAAAACAACTTTTGTGACAAAATATCTAACCTCAAACTTTAGAAATTGAATTCAGTTGACGTTATAAAACGATATGAAAATGAAAATAATAAAGAAAACACTTGAATACTTTAGTGAAAATTCAATTACTTTTTGAAATATGACAATTATATTCGAATATCACGGAAAATTAAGTGAATTGGGTATTTTGTTGAAAAAATTGATTGAAAATTGATCTTGTAGAAGTACAGATGTGCCAAATCGATATGTTAATAAAAATGTTAATATCATAATAATTTATTAGCTTGTTATTATTTATTAGAATCGATCTTAATAAGCGTATTATGATGGTTAGTTTTTATTAAGATCGATCATAATAACGTTATTAACATGTTTATTATTTATTATAATAACGAAGTTAATAAACGCCATTTGCAATTGTGCGGAAGATTTTTGCAACTAAGTCATTAAAAGCGTATAAGTAAAAGCAACATAGCATGAGATCGAAATTTACCAATAGTGATTTGAGCGATAAAAAATGCGCATCTTATCAAATCGAACATACCAGATGAAATGGCATGTAAAATACTACACCAGAATAGAAAAAAATTTTTTTTGATTTTTTTTCGATTTTCAGCGATTTTCAATTAGTCGCAATAGAAGGTTGTATGAAAACAATGGACAGCCATTGGATGTGTTTGTTCTTTGTATCACACGGACTCACGACAACATAATCCTAACCGGCTTCAAATGATTTCATGAAACTGACTCATACAGTTTTCATACAACCTTCTTCGCTGAAAATCGAAAAAAAATCAAAAAAATATTTTCTATTCTGGTGTAGTATTTTACATGCCATTTCATCTGGTATGTTTGATTTGATAAGATGCGCATTTTTTATCGCTCAAATCACTATTGGTAAATTTCGATCTCATGCTATCTTGCTTTTACTCATACGCTTTAATGACTTAGTTGCAAAAATCTTCCGCACAATTGCAAATGGCGTTCATTAACTTCGTTATTATAATAAATAATAAAAATGTTAATAACGTTATTATGATCGATCTTAATAAATACTAAACATCATAATACGCTTATTAAGTTCGATCCTAATAAATAATAAAGCATTGGCCCTTATTATTTATTAGGATATTGTAATAAATTGGTGTTAATAAGACATCTATATGTAGAAGTAAATTTTTCGGAAATATTTTTTTTTTTCAATTAAATAAGTAAAAATTGCAAATGAAAAAAGTGATTAAAATAGTTGTGGCGCACTCTCGATGTCTCAGAAGTAGTTTTCTCAGTGTTTTAACGAAATGAATATAATTCGGTTTGAGCTATGATAATTATTATCAAACGATATTTACTTAACATAATAATATGATGCATTTGAAAAACATTTCCATCAATAGGTGATTAATGTCGAACCGATTGAAAAAGATATTGGTTTCTATCACATTATATCATAATTATGACGGATCCTATGTGCTGACAAGCTAGCCCACTAACTTCAAGGCTAGCGAAATAACGATCATTAAATTCTATCGTTAAAAAGTAATTCTTAAAATTATATGTTTGATTTGAATTGGAATGGTGCTGGTGATGACTCTGTTCTGGAATTCCTTCATTGCGTCGTGGTCTCACCAGTGATGCATGTATCGGCAAACCAAAAAGTTTATTAATTGAGATTAATAAAAAAGACACTATTTTCGATTTTTAAAAAGATTCGAATCAGAAAACAGCAGCACTTGAAAAAAAGAAGACCTACCTTTGGTCACGGTGCCATACTGTTTTGAGCACATTTCGTTGCACTGTAGCATCGTTCATTCCATCATTAACAGGATTTGGTTGACAGTTTTTGAAAATACGTTGATTTTTCGACCCCAATCGTCCTGTATTATTTCCGGTTAGAATGGCTGCAATTGCGTTTCCTTGCTCTGACATTTCTTGCCAAATTCGCATAACAGCACGTTCCATCTGCAATACACGATGACTCACTTTGGTCACGATGGTTGGTGGTAATCCCACTATTGCGTTTGGAACGCAATTCTCACACTTTTTGAAACGTTTTGGTTTCGACCATAATGGGAATCGTTGAAAACATCTACCACAGTGTTGGGATGTGTTGAATTCGTCAACCATTTTAATAAACAATTATTCAGTTTTGTGAAAGCACCAATAAGTTTTCGTGTGCGTGGACATGTTTTCGAATCGAAATCGGTGAATTGGCTGCTTTTTGACAACCTCCGATGAAAATAATAGATGGTTTATTGCCCACAAGCTTCTTTGCAACTTTATCAATGGCCCGATGAGATTTCATGTGTTTGTCGAGAATAAGACGAGCATAGCCGCTTTGTGTGTACGTTTATATGCCACTCATCGACATGCGGAGACGATGTGGGATGTAATGTCGCCATGATGTGTTTTGTGGCGTTGGCATCACTCCGATTGTTTCAGCAACATTATTGCGATCTGTTTGTTCTTCAAACGTGAATAATCGTGTCATTTTCTTGGCTTTGGTATTGCGTATAACCTATTTTGCATCATAGTGGTGTCACTTTGATGATATTCGGAAATTGGTCTGACAATGGAAGAAGAAAAAAATAAAATAAATCAAAAAAAGGAAACAATAGAAAAGAAAAAAAAAAACAAAAAAATTTAAATGAACAATCAAAAGTTACCTCTTCAACGGTGTAAATGTTGCGTCGTACGGTGGCATTCGAGGTCCGCATCCCTGGATCGTAGAAAAATTCGCCTGCAAAATATTTGCGGAGCACCTCTTCAACATTTTTGGCATGTCATACGAAACCGAACAGGATACACCATTTGTTCCGATTGCATTTCCAAATGTCTTCTCATACTTGATAAGGCTGTTTATTTGATCCATGTCAAAGAATAAACTCCAACTACTTCTGTTTTGTTCGAAAGAAATTCTTTCGATTTGATAAACATTTCTTGAACTTTCCCACTTTTAAGCAGTTTGCCAATTTTTCGAGGTATTTTGTTGATGCCGCATAGAATGTTGTATAATGTCGTGGTATCGATGTGAATGTGGCGACGTTTGTTCATAATGACACCCCAAATAGGAATTTTGTAATGTTTTTCATACGTTTTGTCGTTGTAAATTGTAATGCTTTCAAGCAATTCGACGTAAAGTGCGACGATAATTTGGTCCGTTTGTAACTCCGAAACCGACTTACGGACTATGTCATCTCCGATTTTGGCCCTTTTTTGTGCACAAGTGCCAACAGAATCGACTTCTTGTTTAGGGCCAAAACCGGAGATAAAAATGACGTAGTCCGTAAGTCGGTTTCGGAATTACAAACGGACCAAATTATCGTTGCATTCTACGTCGAATTAAACAATAATTGGACTATCTAAAACGAAAAAACTAGATACGCGAATTCCTACTTGGGTTGAATTTTCAATTGGTATGTGTGCGCACTTGAAAAATACAAGCAGTTCTGCGTCGCACACTAAGATATGAGTGCTGTATTGAATTTGTGCACGCACACCCAGTTTGAAAATCTCATCTCTGCTCAACCGCGATCTTATTGCTGATAACAATAAGATTAGATATGTTTTCGGATCGAAGCGTAGTTACTGAATACCGTGAGCGTTTGAATTATTTGACGCCTGAAAATAGAGCAAAGCTTCAGTCGGTCGTCTTAATATTCAAGCAGTTGTCAACAACCTTCGCATTTGACACACGCGCATTTATATTATATATTTTTATACTCTGCAATTAATTTTTGGAACAGTTCACCAGTTGAAATTAGAAACAATGATTCGTTATCTTCATTTAAAAGCACGTTAAAAAATCATCTACGGTCCGTGCAATAATATAAAAAATATAATCTAATCTTCATTCACTCGGTGGCTTGTCGTGCAATTTCTTTTCCAATTAGTTTTAAGCTATTCTTCTCTCTTCTATCCTTTCTCTTCTTTACTAATTACTTTTTATTTTTATTTTATTTTATTTATTTAACATTTTAACGTAATTTAATTTTAAGTGAAATTATTATTGTATTTCCCCTGACTCTCCATTGGCAGGCCGGTTTTATCATAGTTTTCTGGACCCAATCTTGGTATTGAAACTTCACTTTAATATCACCCCACCCCTGATTGTATTCTCTTTACTAAAGTCGTACCATGGGCGGAATTTATGTGGCATTGGGTCTCTGACCAGCATGTTTACTAGCTTGCTAGGGAACACATATTGGCATAGATTTAGGTTTCGTTATAAATAAATAAATGAAATATTTATTTCCTTTTTTCAAATTATTAAATGAACTAATTTGGAAATGAATTCTATTCTTTACAATTATAATTATAATTATAATTATAATTACTTATTAAGTTATTCCATTTTGCAAAAAAAATATATTAAAAAAGTACTAAATTTCTACCTTTTTATCAAATGAAAATATAATGATAAAATAATGATAAAATAATATAATATTTCAAATATTTATAGTTTTTGAACATTTTATCGTTGGGAATTCTGGCAGCAATAATACGTAATCCGTCAATGATGCAAGAACTTGAACATGGCTATGACGACTTCAGTAAATTAGAAACTCTACCAACTCCACTAAGCAAAATTGATCCTCCGTATGCGTATCGAGATCATTCGCTAAACTATCGTATGTTGATGGTATTTTCAAACCCATGAACTGAATTATTTAATAACAATTTCCAAAAAATTGTTCACTATTCTAGAAAACGTTGACATGGGTGGATTTGTCTGTGTGTTCTTAATTTCAATTTCATTAATGTTAATTTTTGGTGCTGTAAAATACAAACCATCTCATTTGCTGCCTTTTTTTTGCCTACAATTGTTCGACTTTGCTATAACAACGTGAGTACAATACAAATTAATATGATTATTGAAAAGAAACATTTCGTTTCCACAAAGACACATGGTTCGTAATATTTTCCACGG
This sequence comes from Resseliella maxima, assembly GCA_029041755.1. NCBI lineage: Eukaryota > Metazoa > Arthropoda > Insecta > Diptera > Cecidomyiidae > Resseliella > Resseliella maxima. Next base: position 16,968 of record JAQOWM010000582.1, read on the forward strand.
ATGAATTAATAAATATGAAATAAATTTATTTCATTTGGATAAATCATAGAATAATTCTAGCGGGTAGACACGGTAAAAAAAAGAATGAATCCCAATAAATCTCAGTGTACCCAAATGAATCGCAGTGATTTTGCAATAAACTAAATATAAACCAAACATGATGGATCTGTCCAATCGTAGTGAATCTCAAAATTCTCTGTATCGTGGATCTTTTTGATATGATTGAATTTTTTAATGAATATTTGGACTGTGTCTACCCCGATGGAATAATTTACACATATTTAACACAAATGTTAGTTGTTTTTTTTTCTAATAGCATATATAAGAATATTAAGAATCTATTTTTCTATTTTGTTAAAAATGACATAAAATAGTCTGACTGCAGCTGGATACTTCTGCTACATAAGATCGATACATCGAACAATAAGAGAGAACCATAGATTACCATGGCGTAATGAGTTACTAAAATTGAGTCCACAACTTTTAAGCATCGTAGTTTTCATGGTATTTCTATAGGAATATTTTCGAATATATTTACTAAGTTTTTAGAATATTTACGCTATAAATATTTCGTTGAATATTTTTTTGAAGATAAATTATTTTATAAATATAACTAAGATATTTCTCAATGAACAAGTAATGGTGAAATAAATCGAAAAACTGTATGGAAGTATGCCTACCCTGGTAAGCAGTCTATATAGCCCTGTACATTTGTATGTGAGTCTCCCCGTTAAGTGCCATTTAAACGAACAAATATAAATTAGATTCACCAACATTTGATACTGAATCTGAATAAAAATTGATTATGTGTAATTATATAAAAATAATTAAATATTTATGTACAATAAAATATTTTTCATTATTAAATTATCGAAATATAAATATTTTTGAAATAAAATAATAAAAATACGCCAATCGAAAAAACATGCGGAGACTTAATATAAATAGTTTGTTTTGCTTTAGTTGTATTTTTAATTTCTCAATGAAGTGTTTTTATTATTTTATTTCAAAAATATTTATATTTCGATAATTTAATAATGGAAAATATTTTATTGTACATAAATATTTAATTATTTTCATATAATTACACATAATCAATTTTTATTCAGATTCAGTATCAAATGTTGGTGAATCTAGTTTATGTTCGTGAGTTTGGATGGCGTTCGGGAACGTGTTTGAATTTTTTTTCTCACTGCATAGCTCCCTAGAAGTATGCATAAATTATGCTCCATTTGCCATAATTTTGTATGAAGTTATCAACGTGTTCAAAATGTATAGAGCGTCAGTGCGATATTCCCGATAAACACGATAATATACGGCACTAATATCAAAGATATTTGTGCAGTATAGTCCGCATACGAGATTCATCCATATTAGTGCCATATACACACACAGAAAACATGTTGATGAAAAATCAACGATATGTTGATTTGAAGCTCAAAATCAACTATGGTTGATTTCAAATTGAGAATGTTGATTTCAAAATATAAAACATTCGCAGTTTTAAATCAACTTTGGTTGATTTTGAGCTTCAAATCAACATATCGTTGATCATAGGGAGATTGCAAGCGAATAATAACATACATTGAGGGGTATATATAGTTGATTAGCATTAGTGAGTGGCAAGTGTAATCTACTTTCAGGCTTATTTGCTATACATTTACATGCAATTATTAGTTCATTCAAGTTTCTGAAGATGCGCTAGTGAGTCTCATATAAATGACATGTTCTCCCGATGTCGTTGATTTTTCATCAACATGTTTTCTGTGTGTGTAGTATCGTGTTTATTGGAAATATCGCATAGACGTTCTATACATTTTAGACACGCTGGAAGTTAAGCGCATTTTTCTTAATAGATTTGACCAAAATATTACTATTCCATATTATAGGTATATTTTAATCCATAATATTCTTGGAAATGTTCATTGGGTTACATTCAGAATTACTAGTAAATATTTGATTTTGTACAAAAATGTTTTTGTTATTTTTATATCAATTACCTGAGTCTGTTGAAAGGAAAAATATAAACTAGAATTTAAGTAAAGTCGCGAAAGCATAAAAATATTGGGATTGAATAGTTGAGATCATGACAACATACTGCATGGATCATCACATAATCAAGTTAAAAAGTGATGATAGTATCAACATCGTCAATTTGCATTGAAAATTTTGCAAAAGGGAGTTGAATAAGTCTATCAATTGACAGTGACATGAGATATAGAGCAAATCTAAACTGAGAATATACGAAAATAAATTACGATCTGTGCATACGAAGATAAGTGGCGACCGACAAGTGTTGATATATGCAAAAGCATGAATCATCACGTGCATCTACGGTTTAAATTAGATTCTTTAAATGAATCACGTCAAATATATTGTGAAAAAATATGAAAATAAATGTGATATTGTTTGATGTTTTTCAGATTTTTAGTTTGCCAAAACTGTGAATCGGCTTGAAATACAGTTTTCAGCATCCCCAATAAATGGAACATAAAATCCCTAATGAACCAGATCAAAATCATCTCAAATGGTCTTTCATCCCAATTATTTGGGATCATGATAATAATGTGTGTTGATGAATTTACCAATCTAGATCTTTATCTCGAAGCTTTCAAATTGAAATAGTGTCATTCAATGAATTGATTAATCTTAAAAAAATGCTATTGATAACCAAATTTAAATTTATTAATTGCCATTTATTTTTCTCATGCAGTGTTTCTTCCAAGGGGCAAATCACTCAAAAGTATTACTTTTCAGAAAGGTATTACTTTAAACAGATTTGCCCCTTGATTTCTTCTCTCAAGTGTTCACAGACAAACAGAACCAGATAGTATTTTTTTTTTCAACAGATGCAGTATGATCTCAACTACCAATATCAAATTCAAACAATATTTGCTTAGTTATAATATTTAAATCTCATATTCATAGAATATTTATACCGATAAGAAATATATTTATATATTCAAAATATTTTGAAATATTAACGATATTTACAGAATTTTAAATTTTATTTTCTCTCGTTCTTTTCCAAAGGTATTTCTTATAGTTGTATTGTTAAAAGCATACGCTATTGGAATCGTTTGGCGTTGCTATAAATATCTCACGTTGCAGCAACACAATATTCGCTCGATGTTACCTTATATCATACCAGACGTTTCTGTGAGACAGGTAATTTTGTCATTATTATTATTATTATTATTCTGCATCAGTGTTTCTTCGCAAAAGGTGGTTTATTAAAATTTGCTATTTATACAAATTAACAAATATAAAAATATTCAATGGCTTCAACAATTCTAACGGAGCAAGTCACTATTTATTTGGCCCATACAGAACTAAAAGTAATACCTCTATGAAGAATTCAGTCATGTTTATGAAGTGATAGAATGAAGAGAAATTATGATGAAAACTTAACTTTCTGACATTCAAATTGAAAAAATATTGAACAAGGGAATATTGACATGTTTTCAAATAAATAATTGATATTATGTGAGCAAACAGAATAGAGATGAGAAAAAGAAAAGAAACGAAAGGTAAAAAATGTAAAAAAACATAAATGTCAATTGCTCAATCCAGAGTCTTTTTGGTACAGTAGACAGATATCTGAAGGTTCGATTCTCGCATTTGGCATAATTTTTTTTCTTCTTTCTTTATTTATTCTTAGAAAATTCACATTTTGCTCACATCGAACTCATTATATTTTTCACATTTGTAAATATTTGACCATATAAAAAAGGCAAATATCTCACATTTTATTTTTTTTTTTTCTCATTTTTTACAACAAATGACTAATTGCAATACTTTGACGCACACAGTATGTTGTATATGGGGAGAAGTGAAAATAGAAAATGAGATAAAAACATGTTGTGTTCAACAGAGAATTGAACATTTGACCTCTCGCATTCAAAGCCAGAATCATTGAAAAAGCATTTTTTTTAGCATTTTTTTAAACATACAATCAAAAATATACAGCAACTAGCTGCTGAGCGGCGCATTTTTCTAAACATACAATCAAAAATATACAGCAATAAATAAACGAATTGTTATTTTTCATAACCATTTGTTTAACAAAATAAATTGATGTTGATATATAATCGCTTTGGATTTATAAAATTTCTTATCAATTTATTTTGTTAAACAAATGGTCAAGAATAAATAAATATAAGAATTGTCAATAAATTATGTTATGAAAAATAACAGTTCGTTTATTTATTGCTGTATATTTTGATTGTATGTTTAAAAAAATGATCGTAAGGAAATATTATCAACATCAATAGTTTTTTGAAGATTCATATGAAAAAACATGAAAAATATGTGATTTTATGGAAAAAATCGGTATTTTTGCTTGAGTGAATTGGAAAATAAATATCATTTTCGGTTTTTCCGTACCAAAAAACCCCTTCAAGCACATTTACATCAATAAATTTTAAGAAAGAAGAAAAAAAAAGCAGTGACAAAAATGCAATGTAAGTGAACAACCGACTTTTGACCGTGTTGTATGAGACAATTTACCAACTCTTATACACCAATGCTTCTGCTGAGTTTGTGAGACCTTCCCTAATACAAATTGACCGGTCATATGCTTCGCACAGAAAAAAAGTTGAATTTTCACTCACAGTGTAATTTATACGTAATTTTTTTCTTTTGGTTTCGATTTGTCGTCAACGAAAAATTATATTTGTATCGTGCTTAAAACTGAACATTATTGTCAAACATAAGAAAAAAGAAGAAAAACTTGACTTTGTTTAGTTTTTTATTCACTTTCATCGAATTCACGTCGAATCTGTCAAATTGAAATCTGCATATGGAAATAAATAATAGAAAGAAAAAAGAATGCCGAAAGCCAACAATTTGAAAAAACTTGAAATGAAAAAGAATTGCATTTGTGAAAATATACTATATCCAAGTTGTCTTCATGACATCGGGATTTATTGCTAGAGAATATTATTTGAAATTGCGTATTTTTCATGATTGCAATAATCACCACGATGAACCAAACTATAACTTCATTTCGGTTGGCATATATTTACGTTTTGGCTCGGCTGACAAGTGAAATTATTTGCGAATATCAAATAGAGCGGAGAACATTGTATGTCTCAATACGATATTTTACTACACGTCTATTGTTCTCTCACTTTTGCCCGCATACACATACATACATATACACTTATTCCTTCAAATATCGTGAATTTAGTGTGAAGTTCAAAATGTCAAAAAAAAAAAATGACCATTATTTGTAGTTGCCTTGTACTTTTTCTCACTCTCTTTCTCATTCACATTTTACTAGGCTGTTTGAAAATTCCGCGGCCTGACCAATGAAAACACATTATTTTTTGAAAATTCGCATTTATTCTTCAACATAAACGCCTTTTAGCTCAATACAACGATTCCAGCGGTTTTCAATCAATTCGATACCTATTTTGTAGTAAGCGGCGTCAAACTCCTCAAAATAGACCTCGGTTTCAGCAATGACTTCATCGTTCGACGAAAAGCGTTTGCCAGCGAGCCATCTCTTCAAATTTGGGAATAGATAATAGTCGCACGGGGCCATATCTGGCGAATACGGTGGATGTGGAAGGATTTCGTAGCCCAATTTTGTCATCGATTTCACTGCCTTGTGAGCTGGTGCATTGTCTTGATGAAAAATGATTTTTTTCTTCTTTCGATTAAAACGCAAAATGGTCAAATTGTGTTCAGAAACATCAACTCGTTCTTGTTTTTGAGCTGTTTGTTTCGGCACCCAACGCGCGTACAGCTTTCGCATGTTCAAATGATGATGTAAAATGTTGAACACACGTTCTGACGAAATGTTTACGATATTGGTTATCTCACGAACTTTCATTTTTCGGTCACTGATCACGAGACGTTCAATTTTTTCGATAATTTCGGGTGTAGTCACCTCCAAAGGCCTACCTGAACGTTGTGCGTCATTCGTGCTTATAAAACCCAACTTGAATTGTTGCATCCACTTTTTGACCATTGTATTTAATGGAGTAGAGTCACCAAAATACCTATCAAGCTTTTTTTTCGTTTCTTTAGCCGTTTTTCCTCTTAAATAATAATATTTAATGACAGCACGAAATTTGTTTTTTTCCATTGTTAAAAAGAACACTGAGGTGATGCAATTTCGACTGCTGTCAAAAACAAGCTACTTGACAGATATTCATGAAATTTTTTTTTTGGTCTTTTGAAGGATAGTACTTGTCAAAAAAAAATATGGGTATAATATTTGTGGCGCCCTCTGTTGGTCAGGCCGCGAAATTTTCAGTCTAGTAAAAGAGAACAAACGATCATAAAACAAAGACCGTTTTTGAAATAATTTTACAATAAAGCAAAAACAACAGAACAAACACAACCATACATAGTGTAGTCAAAACAGTTAATTGAAAAGAACTATGAAATTCAAACAATTACAGAACAAAATAAAACAAAAAAATGTCAAAAGTTAAACTGTATAATTTTTAGAAATCTTTTCAATTACAAAATCCTTCATAATAATAATAAAAAAAAAATAAATGTATTGAATTTATAATTCGTTTAAATTAATTTTTCATAGAATATTGTGTCTCTAGGCCGACACAAATTGGTGTAGTAGAGCAGCGCCATCTGTTGGATATTTCAAATTTAGTACCAAATTAGTACTATTTGACAGCTGTCAACTAGTTGTTCTAAAAGGGCCCATTATCACAAAGGCTCTTTAAATCTTGAAACATTAACTGGCTTTGGATTTAAATTCAAGTTTTTCAAAATCTTCAGATGAGATGAAACATTCTTGTACAAAATAATAGAATTCTCAATAATATAATTTTGATTCAAATGAACATGACTATTGATGAGCTATTTTCTTTAATGAATTCGTAGTTCAAATCAATACTTCTGAACTTCATTAAGTAAACTTCATAAGAGACAGCAAATGGTGTATCATCATCGGGGAGAGAGTGCGTCTCATAAGACATATGTTGAAAAGAAACGATTCTCCCATATGAACGCCACCTGTATAACGATATGTATTATTCTAAAGGCATCGCAAAATTAAAATGATAAAAATAAAAATAATCACTTCAAAGTAGGTGATTAATTGAAAACGAATTTTTTCTTATGTATATTTCACAAAATAATTGTAATTCATTGAACACTTCAAATTTCTCTCACTATTGATAACTATATGTGCTTTATTATTGGTTGTCGGCCATCACAGCATTTTGGTTCGCCATGACAGTATTCATTGTTTTTGTTAAGTCTCCATTTTAACATCATACAGATGGCATACAATATGAATCACAGTGTCAAAACTCTCCACGCTCGGTCTGGTTGATCATCATTAAATAAACTCTTGAATTAATCAAATCTTTTCATGTTCAATTTATAATCACACCATAGAGAGCAAGAAGGTCGACCTTATTTTTTTCTTTCCTTTTGAATATTTATTGAAAAGTTATTGACTAAATTTATGTTTAATGCTTTCGCATTTGGTGTAATTTTACAGGATCGGGATTACAATACCTTATTACCAGACTATGAAGAAGCTATTGCCCAAGGGATGAAACAACAGCCTCCACCACCATATTACCAAGTTGCAGTCGGAATAAGCCCAATATCTTCAAGTATTAATGAAAATCATACAATGCAATTGCAAGCAATAACATCTGTTCCAGTAGCAATTGAAAATAGGCATCTAAGCGTACCACCCGCATACGAAGAAAATGCGAATCATTTGTCCAATTTCTATTCATCCCAAGTGTGCTCAAATACAAGCGCAGTCTCATCGGAAAAAGCTCAAAATCTATAATTTATTGTGCATTGGCTTGAGAATAAAAATTTATTAATTCCAATAAATATCAGTGATATTCTATATGTTTCTGCAAAAACTAATATTGAATAAATAATAATTTCCATCTTAATTCTGAAAAAAAGACAAAATTTGTGGTCCTCGTAATGTCCGTTCAATATAATAATTAAATAAAACAAGCTAGTGCTTATGAAAAACACTTTTTTTAATTTACTTATTGTAATTCAATAAAAAAATCTTCTTCGAAGTAAATCCTAGTAACGAAAGTAAATATCAACTGGTTTGGTCATAGTAAAAAATAGATGTCAAAATAAATGAGAACATATGTTTTTATATAGGTCTTGCAATAAAAATTATTTAAATAATTATTACATAAATCACGTGTGTTCTTTATTTCATAACAACTGAAAGTAGAATGTTTTTCGAACAATCATGAGTCATATGACAAAGACAATGGATTAAAAAATAAACTAATCTTCTTTAAATAATCGATGGTATTCAAAAAAATATATGAAGAGAATAAAATAATTATAATTTAGTTCAATGGTAACGCTCGATATTTAAAATTTACAAGTATTATGTTTAACGCAAGATATATTCAATGCATCTAACTTCACTATCAGTTTTATTTTGACATTTGTGTTTCCTTCTGAGAAGTTGATAGAATGTAAACAAATATAAAATCTGAACCGAATTTAAATCAAATCAAAATTCATTTAAACGAAGAAAAATGGAAAATCACAGTGTTATCATTTGAATTTTGTCGATGACGTTGCATTTGTTTTTGCAAATGAATGACAGAATATTTGTAAAATTATACGGTAACATTTTCACACTCCAAGAGAATACAAATGGATTGTTCAGAAAAATGTTTTTATAAACAAAATCAATGGATCGTGTTTGTGATGGTGATGCATAAAATCAGTTCTGGAATAAGAATTTCGCAACACTTCACATGTCATTGTCTTCACATGTCACTTCATTGACTCAAGTTAGTTTTTTTTCTAATCATATTTTTCATTTCTGATTATATCTATTGTTGAACTGATTGCCGGAAAGTATTTTGCATTGTGTGATTTACCGTACTTGTTTTGAAAAACCGGATACTATTCTTCGTTTATATTTCAATTCTTGCTGTTTCAATAGAGCCAATTGAATTAATGTGATTGGAAATTTGTTAAGGTAAAATTAAACAAAAAGTGAAAAATTCATGGTTTTTAGTAGGTCATTAATCATATAAATAGCAGACGAAGTTTTTTAAAATATCGAAAGATTATACAATAATTTTTTTGTATTTGTATATTTTTAGTATGGGCAGGAAGAGAAAAGTTGTTGGTGCCCTTCGTGTTGCAAACGATAAAAAGAGGAACACAGATAGCTTGATGGAAGAGGTTGTGGGAATTTTATTAATTATATTGTCATTCCGAACCGCTATTTGATCCGAATTCCATTCAATCATCTTGAACCATGGATCGTGAAAAAATCAATCGAATCGACAAAAATCTGTGAATTGGCATCATTGTTATTTCTCAACAAAATAAAAGCTGCTTATGAAAATGCTGATTGGAACTTTTTTGCCAACGCGGATGGGATTCATATTATAGAAGATTGGTTTTTTGCGGTGGTCAACCAATACAAAGAAGACCAAAATATGATCCCAGAATTTCGACACACGTTTGAGAATTTTGATGGAGATAACAGATTCGCTTTGCCAACAAAGTACTTGTACCAACAATGTGCACAAAATGTCATCACCAAATTGATAACACATGCAGCAAAATGGTTTCGAGAATTCCTCAAGTACGTACACACAGAGAACAACATCAGTGGAATGATCGCCAATTGTCAGTTAAATGTCAAATTACAGATAGATGTTTAAAAATATTGATAGATGCATCTATCATACATGTTTTAGTAATCTAGTGCAGTTTCCATTATTTTGGGATGACATTTCAACATATACTTGAACGTCAGCGTACGTATAACGTTAATAATTAGAACTAAATTACTAATACATCTATCAGTATTAATATACATTTATCTGTAATTTGACATTTTACTGATAATTGGCGCTCATTTTACTGATGTCGTTCTCTGTGTGTAGTTTGGACATAGTTCAACGCAATACACGCTTCTTCTGAAAGAGATCCGAACGATGAATTTGATGAATTCTCGAGACGAAGTGTTGAAGTATGGAACAAACGGGAAAAATTTCTCGATGTTGTACGAAGAATTGGCGGATAATATCGTCAACTGGGATAATATCGCCAAATTCACAGTGCCCATTTGTACCTCCGAAGACACATTTTTGTGGCTAACGAAGAACATTCGAACGCGTAGTAACAACTACGTGCCCTGCGTTTCACTGCTTTGAAATAACTTATATCTTTTTAAAATAATTTAAGTAATTTAATATACTGGATCGGGCTGACTTTCAACAATTTGTCAACAAAGAAGTTGAGAATGTTTTCGTCAAAGAAATTCAACGGTCAGCTCTGCCAGCTCAGCCAACTCCACCAGCTAAGATGACGTATAGAAGATTTGCCTACCGCGTGATAGGTCTCTTTTTGACGATGTCGCATTAGTAAAGATAAGCATTGCCTCTTACGCCATCTGTACGAGTACGGTGTGAAATTGAATAAATATCAAACAATATTGTGAAAGCACACGCAGTGGACTTTCATGTTGGTGCTTTCATACACGATTTATATGCATAAAAAGTTTTCATACCATAGCAAATGAGTCGTACACTGAATGCCGTAAGCAAGTACATCAAAAACGGCATAAATTGAACGACAATTACTCTAGGGGGAAATGACTCGCAGCGAATCCCAATTTATTTGCAAAAATATGATCAAAAATTTAAAGATTCGCATATTATACTTGAAAATGAATAAAAGATTCGCAAGGATTCGCATTTGATTATGTGTTAAAAAGATGCGCATAGATACGCTCGCAATTGCAAATCTCTTTGTCAACTTCACATGTAAATGAAGATTCGTAAGACTCATAGGATTCGTGAAAATGTTTCGATTTCTCTAAAATTTTGAAAAGATTTGCAAGAGTCATTTCCTCCTAGCAATTACTTTGCAAGCGATCTCTATCACATATACACTGAATTGCACATACACCATTACGGAATGCAAACGACAAATCGTATCTTTTTGCCGTTTCCTTTGGTATAGTCAGTGCACATTAATAAATCGTATAGCTGGCGTCAATGTCTTGAAATCAAAGCTCTTCACATGTTAAAACATAAAACAAATGCCACATTGTTTTTGATGTATACTTTTAGCTGGTTGTCGCTTTATTCTTGTAATAACTGCACCACACTAACCGATAATATTAGTTTCATCAATAATCACGTTCAATTCATTGCATCCAATCTTGCATTTTTGATTTTCTTGAATGATATTTGGGAAAAAATCAAAAGCGCTTATTTTGAATTCATTAGTTCGCTTCCATTTGGCAATTTATAAATAATAAAAAATACAATCCATACACCATTCATTCATCATCATTATCACTTTAGAAATTTTGCGTCTAATTGATTTTTTTTAAGTTAATCAATCGTTTGTAAATTCGGTATTCATTGATGTAGTCCGAATTTCAATTTATTCACAATCATATGGTAATGGTGCAGTTCTGTTTACATTTGAATTTAATTAAAAAAGTAAATTGCACTTCAATCTTCTTCATGTGAAGAATTCTTCAATCATTTTCATGTAATGGCAACGACTAATTTTTATTTAAAATTCCGTTAAATGCTCAAATATTGTGAAAAATCGAAAGATTCAATTTAAATTTCAATTACAATTTTATTGGTTTATTTGTTTTATTCATTTGTTTTGAGTAGTTTACTGTTAAAATAATTTTGAATAACAGAACTCAAATAATCATGAAATTCGATGAACAATCGTGAATCTAATCAAATAGCATAAATGTACTTATTTTGAGCTCTGTTAAATAAAATAAAAATTATTGATTACCGGAGCCCGGTTAGGAATGACCATTAGCAGTTCAAAAACACAAGTTATGCATATTGGGAAAAATCTGAAGCAAGTGAATTGTCTGTTGAATGGGAGTGTGCTTGAGCAGGTGTCTCAATTATAGGCCTGGTAAGGAATTTGAACATCGAAGAGTGAATGGTAATAAGGTTGTTGCGCAGCTCAGATCACATGTATTTAACAAGAGTGAGTTGAGCAGGGAAACAAAGTTGATGATTCATCGGTCAATCTTCATACCAACTATCACGTATGGAAACGAGAGCTGGGTCGATTCTAATAATCTAATTCATGATTTGGAAGAGGCGGATATGAAAGTGCTGCGTATGAATTCGGGTTTTTCGCGTAGAGATCAATGGGAAAATAGAATTATTAATGAGAGAATACGGGAAAATTTGAATATGGATTCGGTGGATGAAGTGGCTAGAAAGTCGAGATTGATATAGTTTGGTCATGTACAGCGTATGAATGAGTATCGATTGCCGAATTTAATTTTGAATGCTCAAGTGAATGAAATATTTGGATTCGGTAAAGAGTGATTTGAATGAAAGAGGATTCTAATGGAGTAGCGAAACTCAGGACCTGGCTCTCGGTAGGGTGCGATGGAGAAGGATTGTTTGGGGTCGACCATTACAAAACAGACCAGACGTTGAAAGGCATTAATGGTCCTTAAACGAGTGTTGTTGTTGTTGTTGTTGTACTACTAGAGATAGAGAGAGTACTACTAGAGACAGAGCGAGAGAGAGAACCATTAGGATGTATATGTTGCATAGTATGAACTTCTTGAGAGTATGGGTGTCAGACCGTGGTCGAAAACCAGTTGAGTGAAAATGTATGTATGTATATATAGAGTGTGTGCAAAAAAAAGTCGATTTAGATAACAGATGGCGTAACTAGCGATTTGTACATCGGAGCACACTGATGCCATTTTCTTTTTTTTTGTCTGTCATTACGCTATAAATTTCAATATATGTCATTTTGCTTCAAAAATGTCGAAATTCGTACCTGAAAAGTGGTTTTGCGGGGAAGTTTAATAACCTTCTTTCATTTGAAGAAAAGCGCTGCTGAAAGTTATCGTTTGTTAGTAGAAGCTTACGGTGAACATGCTTCAACTCAAAAAAACTTGTGAACGATGGTTTGCGAGATTCAAAAGTGGTGATTTTGACTTTGAAGACAAAGAACGGCCAGGTTATCCAACAAAAATTGAAGATGCGGATTTGCAAGCATTATTGGATGAAAATCCTTGTCAAACTCAAAAAGAACTGTCAAAGAATGTTGACCGAGCAACCATTTTTAGACATGCAATGGGAAAGATACGAAAGCTGGGAAAATGGGTGCCACATCAACTGAATCAGAATCAAATCAGAACACGAATCGAAACATGCAAAAAACACTTTGCTGAGCACAAAAAACGTAGTTTTTTAAGTCAAATTGTTACGGGCGATGAAAAATGGATCTATTATCATTGTGGTCTTCGTAATTTTTTCAATAAATTACATTATTTATGCATAAAGTTGCATTTTTCAATAGTTTCAATTGATTATTATTTGAGAAAAGTGGAAAATTGTAAAGTTTTTACAAATTTTCTGTTTTATTTCGATTTTTTTTTTTCTTGCTTTCATTGCAGCTAGTGTTTTTGTTGTTGCTGATTATGACATTAGCATTGCATTTGGTGTGTCCTAATGTCACCTGAAAAACATCGAGTTTGTTCACGGGAGGATTGTCCACCGCTCAACGTCAATTCCAAAGTAAAATGTTTTAGCTGCAGTGGAATATTTCATTTTTCATGTTATGGCATATTTCAGTCATCGGATCGCATTTTCATCAATAACAATATTGTCTTTGTTTGCGATTCTTGTTCGGTGTCTTATGCAAATTCACCAAAACGGAAACAGTCAATTCAGTCGACTCTGTCAACTTCATCGGATGGGAAGCTAAAAGTCGATCATAATCAACCAACGTCTATTAAATCAAAAACTGATACAACGAAAGATACAATCTCTAATTTGATTTGTAAAATTGATGAACAAAATGCAACGTTGATTAAATTGGAAAAAAGTGTCGTCTCAAAAACGATTGAGAAAAATAATGTTGCACTTAGCGAAAATAATAAAGTAATTTCATATGCGAGCATTGTTGGCCAAGGCAACCAACCGCAGACAATAACAACGTCAATGCACAATGCAACAATAAATGCTAAAAAAATGCAAGTTATTGATGCTGCACAAAAATTGGCATTCAAAAATCGTAAACTTTTGTCCGGTAATAATTGCGTCATGGAGCATGGTCTAGGCAAGGCCGTTCAAATTGTTAAACGTGCTTCTACCGCATCAATTGATAAGCCTAAGCGGGTGATTTTACCAAAATCAATTTATTTATCGCGATTGCAAACGTCAGTCAAATCTGAAGACATTGTTAATTACATCAAACAAAATTTTCCTAAACTCAACGATAGCCATATTTCATTACGTATGCTTGTCAAAAAATATCAATCACTTGATAACTTCACACAAAAAAATAAATTGGTATTTCAGTTAAATTTAGTGGTGGATATATGATTTACCACATAACTTTGAGATTTTACCACATACAATTCCATATAATTCAACATCCATAGCTTGTGGTAAAATATTAAAGTTATGTGGTAAAATAAACAAATGCAAGTACGTGAATTCACGTTTATTTCATTCCGACTTTCTTGTACTAATGAGCTATTCGACGTTTTGATGTCAGTTAATTTCTGGCCCGAACATGTCATGATCGGTGAATTCATCGAAAAACCTGCTGATAAATCAACTAAACTTGGTGACTTTGTCACTAACTAGGTAACTCAATAATTGGTATATGTTCTCCACTTGGGAGACATTACACACACAAAAATTTTAATCAAAAGTAAGACGAAAAAAGTCTTATATACGGAATAAGACATTTTACTGTCTTACTTTTGAAGTCTCAGTTAATTTTAAATAATTTTTAAATTGTGAGATTTCAGAAAAAATCGTTTTGTTTTGAAATTTCATCGAAACATTTGACAGTTCACACAAATCATAATTGCAATTGAGTTCTCTCTTTCTAACACATTCGATGTTCAAGCATTGCTGTATTTTTCCCATTCGTCGATTAGCATGCGACACAAAGAAGAGAGCGTAACAATAAGCCGTCCTCTTATATTTAGAACAGAGAGGACACACACAGCATCGCCCATAACAACGAATGTGTTAGAAAGAGAGAACTCGATTGCAATTATGCTTTGTGTGAAATGTCAACTATCGATGGAATTTGAAAACAAAACGTTTTTTTCTGAAGTCTCATCATTTAAATATTATTTATGCAACAAAATCTATGCACTGAGACTTCAAAAATAAGACAGTAAATCGTCTTATTCCGTATATAAGATTTTTTTTCGTCTTACTTTTGATTAAAATTTTTGTGAGTGTATACTACGCCAATTAATCCGAGCCTTGCTTTTTCTTCTTCTTCCTATAACACATCACGCTGTCATTCGCAATCGCTTATTACTCAATTTTTTTGGAAGATTAATTGCACCTGCTGACATTAACATCAACGTTCAGAGATCGGGATTGAGAAATGAAATTACGAATGCAGAAACATCAGCCATAGATGAATTATCTATCTACTATCAAAATGTACGGGGTCTTAGATCAAAGCATAAACAATTTTATTGCAACTCATCATCATTTGGTTACAAAGTTATTGTATTGACAGAAACATGGTTGAACAATACATTTTATTCTACTGAATTTTTCGACAACTCGTATTTCGTCTATCGACAAGACCGATGTGAAACAAACTCTATTCATGAGCTTGGTGGTGGCACTCTAATTGCAGTCAAGGAGAAATTTTCTAGTTATGTTTTCTAATTGGAAAATACAAAACAAATTGAACATATTTGTGTTCAGATTTCGCTTCAAAATGACTCCAATATTTATATTTATGCTGCCTACATTCCACCGCTTTCATCTGCCGAAATTTATTCATTCCATCTGTGCGCGATAAAATCTATCCCACTGAAGAAGAATGACATGGTTTTTATTTTTGGAGACTCCAATATTCCAAATGCAAGTTGGACTTCCACTGTTAACGATCAAAATATACTCCTTCCAACGGATATTCAACCTCTTTATGCTGCAAATTTCTTATATGAAATTATTTCACTGGGATACCAACAAATCAACTCAATATCAAATAAGCTGGACCGAATTCTCGATTTAATTTTTACAAACAAATCATTGAATGTTCAAGTTGAACACCCACGACCTCTATCAATGATTGATGTTTATCATCCACCTCTATTTATTACAGCAGAGATTGAGCATATTTCATTGTCAAGTGATTTTCCTGGATCATTCTTAAATTTCAACAAGGCAGATTACATAGGAATGTGTAATTTTTTGTATGAAGCAAATTTAACTGTATTGCTGAATGATCTGCCACTTGATGATAAAGTTAAAACGCCATATGATATTCTTGAAGATGCTATCAAAATTTTTGTTCCACGTGTTTCCATAAAGGAAAAATACTCTGTTCCTTGGATGAATACGCAATTAAAAAACTTAAGAATAAAAAGAACAAGGAATTTAAGCTTACTGGTAACAAAACTTCATATGATATTGTTTTTTCCAATTTGACGCGCTCAACCAGCAACTTTATGAAAACTACATTTTTAAGCTGAAATCATCATTGAAATCAAATTCGGCAAATTTTTGGAATTGTGTAAAATCGAGGAAATGTTCAAATAATCGCTTTAAACGTCTAAACGGCTTTTTTATGGTTCACAAACATCACTAATACCATGTGAGCAGGCTGAATTGTTTGCTGAATTCTTCAGTAAGAATTTTTCACATAAGTCGACTCTTTCACAACTCGAACGAATTGATGATATGCACTTGAGTAATGCAGGTTCTGCGAATGATACGATTCTCCTACCAATAAACGAATTCTTTGTATTTCAACAACTTATGAAAATCCAAACAAGGAGATCACCGGGACCCGATGGCATTCATCCGCTGATTCTGAAAAATTGTGCTTCCATTTTGTATGAACCATTAACGCTCATTTTCAATGAATTTCCTGACAATTGGAAACGTTATCTTGTTGATCCGATATTCAAAAAGGGACACAGATCGAACATCGAAAACAAGAGATGTATTGCTAAGTTGCCTACCATAGCTAAGTTCTTTGAACATCTTGTAAATATTCATTTAACAAAACTAGTTGAAAACTCTATTTCGCCTCGCCAATATGGATTCATGAAAAAACGTGTTGTAGACCGTTGTGTACAAATCTAATGGAATTCGTTCACTTTACCACAGATGTTATGAACTATGGCGGTTAAGTGGATTTACTGTACACAGGTTTTGGTAAATCATTTGATCGAGTTAATCACAATATTCTTCATCGCAAATTAACAACATTCAATTTACCATCAAATATGATTAAATGGATCATGTTGTATTTATCGAATCGTCGTCAATATGTTAGCTATTGCAATAGCAAATCTACTGATTTTTCGTCAATTCTGGTGTGCCTCAAGGCAGTCATATTGGACCAACTCTTTTCTTGTTATTCATAAATGATATTGTTGACATTGTTGATGATAATGTACTTATTTCTATGTTTGCCGATGATGTCAGAATTGCAAGAAGGGTTCGGTCGATAGAAGATGCGCCGATGTTTCAATCTTCAATCGACAATTTATATAAATGGTGCAATGAAAATGATCTTAAACTAAATCTCGATAAATGTTTAGTCATGACGATTTACAGAGGTCGCAAATTGATCAATTTTGAATATCATTTCGATTTGTATGTTCTGGACAGAAAAAATGAACAACGGGACCTTGGTGTGCTTATTGATAGCAAACTTAGTTTTACAAAGCACATTGACTTGGTTACTTTAAAAGCATATTCGGCGCTTGGTTTTTTGAAGCAGTTTTGTTATGGGGTACTATGTTCGCTATTAATGAATACCCAACATCATCAAATGGATATACAATTTTACCATATAGTCAACGATTATCGAAAATAAATCTGAAATCTTTGGAACGTCGTCGTATTGAAGCATCAATTATGTTCTTGTTTGATTTAATCAATGGAAATATACATTGTCCGATTATTAAAAATATGATCTCATCGAATTCAAACACTCGAAATCTACGTCATACTGATATATTTAAGATTGTAGATAGTAAGATGAGTCGCAATTTATCGGCTCCGATCACACAAATTTGTAAATACGCCAATAATGTTAAACAGTTATTTCTCTCAATTGGGAATTGAAATAGTTTTAAAATTTCTCTTCAAAATATGAATGAAGATATATTTTAGAGAAAAATTGTGATTTTGAATTTTAATTTTTAATTTTGTTCTCTTTAATTAATTTATAACTGCTCATGTAGATTCGCAATTCAGTCAGTTTTTGACGGTGTACAAATAAAATAAAAATAAATAAATAAAATTACGACAATCCCAAGCGTAAAGCAGCGTATTTTGATCCAGGCCAACCAGTACCTTCGCAGTCAAAACGAGACATTCATTGCCAGATGGTTATGCTGTGCATTTGGTGGGATCAGGAAGGTGTCGTGTATTATGAGCTGCTGAAACCTGGCCAAACGGTTGATGGTAAGTGCTACGAACAACAATTGATCAAAATGGAGCAAGCATTGAAGGTGAAACATCCACGAATAGCGACTAAACAAGACAAAGTTTTTTTTTCACTATGACAATGCCAAGCCACATCGTGCAAACATCGTAAAAAAAAAGACTTCGACTGGGATCAGCTTGATCAACCCCCGTACTCTCCAAACCTTGCTCCTTCGGACTACTATTTGTTTCGATCGATGCAAATTGACCTGGCCGATGTACGCTTTAAGAACTTTGAAGAAATACAAAAATGGGTCGCTGACTGGATAGCTTTGAAAGATGAGGAATTCTTTAAACGCGGAATCCATCAACTTCCTGAAAGATGACGCGAAGTCATAGCTAACGATGGGGAATATATTGGTTAATGTAGTCATTCACCGAAAATTTTCTTTTCACCGAAAAAATCGACATTTTTTTTGCACACACCCTATATGTAAGTATGTGTATATGTTTTTGTGTACACTAATACTTAAAAAAGTGAATGAAACCGCCATAGGTAAACTACTGATCAGAATATTGATCCCGGCCAGATGGACGAAAATTCCCAGAAAAAATATGAACAAGCGAATGTATCAAGAGCAGAGAAAAGAAACACGCGAAGACATGATTGAAAATCCGAATCAAGCTGTTGGTTTTGTGACTAACTAGTAAACCACTCGAAGTGACGGAAAAATTTTTAAATTTCAACCATACAGTCGTATTGAAAACGGGGAAAAAATAATTTGGGCAAAATTTGGGGGGCTGAGTCTGGGGGATTTGGGGGCCAGGCACCTGTAAAGGGCAAAAAATCGGGTTTTCATTAAATTCTAACTTCTAAAAAATAGGGAATTTCACTTCGGTGACATCGGCAATGTTGTAAATATCATCGAGACTAGAAACTTTTCCAAACACACCATCCCCAGAATCTCACCCCGTCATGGGTGAATCCATCTACAAAATTGAGTAGATTTAAGATATCTTCATATGATCCCATGATTTTAAGGGGTGAGTTTTTGGGTGTGGTGTGTTCAGAAAAGTTTCTAGTCTCGATGATATCTACAACTTTGCCGAAGACACCGAAGTGAAATTACCTATTGTTTAGAAGTTAGAATTTAATGAAAACCCGATTTTTCGCCCTTTACAGGTGCCTGGCCCTCAAATCCCCCAGACTCAGCCCCCCAAATTCTGCCCAAATTATTTTTTCCCCGTTTTCAGTGAATTTAAATTTAAAAATTTTTCCGTCACTTCAAGTGGTTTACTAGTAAGGTCATCTGCTACCGTTAAAACTGGCAACAAAACATGGCATTCGACTTTAATAATAATGCTGTCTAACGACCAGACATTATCATTGATGACATGCCCGCTAACTTCTTGAATGCACCAAATGAATCGAATGAACCATTTCTGAAAACTATTTGGCATCGAGACATTTCTTTGGATTTGCACTGCATCCGAACTTCACTTGTGAACAACTCGAGTATCCAAGATGGATTCATATTCCGATGAACACTCAATTAAAAGGATTCAGATTAATTTAATTTTCAAAAAACTATTGTAATTGGATATTTGTAGCTAGGTATTACTTGTAGCTGGGTCGTCTTAGTGACCCAGAATTAGTCGATGCTATTGAGAAGAGTGAATATATGCATAGATTGTACCATGTCTTCTTATGCATTATGAGCTCTTCCACGATAATATCATCGATAGACAGAGTACATTATCAGGTGTTTTAATGTGAGTATATATATTTTTCTAATTTCACTGCATAACCATTGAGTATACAACTGATCTCTTTGCGATTATTTTTCGGTCGGGAATGGTTAATATCAATCGTTATGTTGTATGAATACTATTAAATGAAATGGAATTTTAAGTCATTCCACTAATAATATATTCTCAGTTTATTGCAGGAATGATGAACACCCTATTTCTTATGTAATCAAAAGTTTTAATTTTAAATCGACAAAAAGATATGATCCGAATTATCATATAAGCGCGAAATTTCAAAAACATTTCTCAAAATTCAGAAGCAACCAGATATTTCTCCATTTTCTATCAGTTTACCTGCCAGATTGCCCGGATTTTCCCGTGCGACACCGGATTTTTATCACTTTCGCCGGGAAAAATTCTATTCGTCCCGGATGCCCGATTTTTGTGAGAAAAGCCCAGATTTGCCCAGATTTGCCCAGATTTTTCAACGATTTTTTTTCAAATTTTACGGGTCTTGTATAGATTTAAATGTGTCAATTTTGAATGCATTTTTCTGATCGCAACTGTGAAACAGTCGATTACTCTATCACGAATACACTCGCATATAAAATATATTTAAAATATATAGTATTAGGGCCGGAGAATAAGTTTCAGTGAATTCGCTAGCCGTTTGTTTGCATAAGTGTTTTTTTTTTAATTTTATTCCATGGGCTGTTTGTGAAGATATTATGTGCTTCGATATGTTTAGAGCTACATACTTTGTAAACTTGGGTAAAAGTAAATTTAACTAAATTGGTTACAATTATCATACAAGAATTCGTTGGTAAAATTATTCAAGATATGAAATACAATTAAAAACCTATTTTATTCATAAAACAATCAAAGGATTGCCTTTATTTTCAAATTAGACCATTTTTTTTTGTAATTTGAACATAAAATTGTTACCCACGCGTTTTTTTCATACAGTAAATGGGGTAACAATTGTGTTTTAATAATTTATTTAGTAGCTCACTGATGATCAATTATAATGGTTTATAAATGTTTTTCTTTCAAATTGGTGAAACCTATCTGTGAACTAATTTATAAACTAGATTGTTTCAGTTGCGCAATGCCACAATGAAGAATGAACATTATTCTAAATTACATTTTTTTCTAATTTAAAATAAATGAACATTGTCAATACATTTTATATATACAAACATTTGATCTTGAGTTAATGCTCGGGTCCTATTACATTGAAGGTGAAAAAATTATTCAGAAGATAAGTTAGATCAATTTAAATAATGTAAGAAAAACAAAGATGATTTGCAGTTTGTCACATTCAAAACTATTCAAATGTTGAATGTTTCTTCAAAACATAAATAGCATATAATAATAATTTGAGTTTTGTTTATGTGGTTCATAAACTGAGCACTGTAATCACCAGTAAATTTTTCGCCAATAGTGTAATCGTCAACGAATTTTCTTTTCATTCGGAATAGGAATATAGATATTTAATTCAGTCTTTGCGTTATAGGCACCTTCTTTCGACGCCTTCTATTCATTTGCTGCCTTTCATAGAATTCGTAATACCGTTCTTGTTTTAACCATTCTTGATAACGATACCACCATTCCTCCCACTTAACATAATCCTGTGGGAATATTTATACAAAATTAATACGGCTTCATTAGTTAGATTCAATGTTTACAATATTATAATATTACCTTTAGATCTAAATCACGCAAATAACCTCGACTTTTATAATATTCATACCGCACACGTACGTCGTCCCATGACATCAGACCAGTTGGTGCAGTTGTTGCCAATTCTTCAGGAAAATGGCCTTGAGGAGCTGGTGAATAGCTATATCGTCTTTGTGGTGATTCAAGTCCTTCTTCTATCATCACTTTAAGTGCACCACCAGCTGAATCTTTAGTAATTCTCATGTTTTCCATATTGCTTCGATCTACACTCCACTGAGCCATCTTTCCAAATCGTTCTGATAATGTCAATCGAGTAGTTGCCGCAAATGTCGGAAAACTGTTTTCACTGCTACTTGAATCGTCTGAATCAGATGATTCCTTTTCCTTTTCCTTTTCCTTCTCCTTTTCCGTCTCTTTATCATGTTTGTGTTTTTCGCCTTCTATTTTCACTTTTGCTCGAAGCTACAATAAACATATATACAACTCCATTTAGATATTTTTACCGTTCAGATATGTAACGCTTCCATAGAATTCTACCGTCCAGTCTAATTCAATTATAGTAGTTTTAACGGTAAAAATGGGTGAATATAAAATTGATGATTATGAAATGATTTGAAATTTTCTTAGAAAAAATTATTCACATTTTACCGTTCAATATACTATTTGCGATTTCTCACTTTCGAATAAATTTTTTTATCAGTCAAATTTGCATTGTTTTTGTGAGCAAAATAAAATCATAAAATCATTGGAATCTATTCGATTTAAGATTTTTGTTGGAATAAAATAATCCAAATTTATTTTTATATGCAATTTTCCATTTTTCACTTTGGAATGAGCAAATTTTTATTGCACTTCATTCCGATTAATTATGAAAAAAACCACAAATTTAAAAATGAAAAATAAGGACATTACATCAAAAATACATAATGAGCATTCCAATAGATTTTTCCCATTTATACAACGCAAAAATCAACAATGTTGTCTTCCAGGGGGGCACAAACAGCTTTCATAGTCTGAAGGACAAATGTGATGGAATTTTGACTGATGCATGAGTTCTCAGTATTTGATCTGAATTCCAGAACTTCCAATATAGAATTTCATAAAAATAACATTTACATTGAACAAATGACTTTGGCTTTTGATATGTACTTTTTTTAGTTTGTTCAAACATATTGAATAATGATCAATTTTAATAATTCGGCACAAATTAGATGAATTGCGAGAATCGCAATGCTCTTCGATTCAATACATACATACTTGATACGTTTCATGAAATTTGCGGCACTTGTATTTCATCAAAAGAATATATATATGCTCGGAATTGTATGTTTTGTGGCTACTGATTGTTCATTGTCATATGTAAGAATTAAATTTTAATACTTTATTGCTAAACCTACTTTATCGGTGTTTTTTTCCCTTGGTTTTTTCTTCGATACTGACGCTTCCAATGGCGTTGAAGAAGTTTTCAATCGTACATAATCTAAAGATGGTGCTCTAGTATCCCAAGCAAAAGTATATTCAAAGTTTATTTTGAGGTTGAAATTAAGCGAAGATACAACCATTTTCACAGTCACAATAAAGAGAATTCCAGGTATAGTCCAAATGCATGAAATGAAAGAAAATTGAATAAAAAATTACATTAATTTTTTGGATATGTGCGACAATAATTTTCAGGTGGAAACTAAAAAGGTAAATTGATCGAAGTTTCACTCTTTTCTATGAATTTCATCCAAACCAAACTATGTACAACAAAATAAAATAATAACGCCAATCAATGTATCGTACCTACAGCGTTGTACATACTTAGTTGTATGTACTAAACTGTACATATGCAAAGCCACATAATCAGGTTTAACTTAATTGTTAAAATGTTTTTTTTTTCTTTTTGGTTTCTTAATACTATGCTACTGTTTTTGTTGGAATTGTTAGCATTATTGTTTTCTGCGCTCAATAAAAGGTCTGAGCCCCTGCAGAGGCATGTACTGAGCCTGTGTTGCGATGGTGGTTTCTGTAACGTTTCAGGCACTGATATTCCATAAAATGCACACAGTCCTGAAATAATAATCAAGAAAAGCAAAACATTTTTGAACACTGATATAAACAGCATGAACATAACGGTAAGCATGAAGAAAACTTTCGATTTCACAATTGATTTTCATACATACCTTTGCACAAAATGCATTTCGAAACAACGACGTCACGATTCCAAACAATTGAGTATGATTGTTGTTATTCATTAGCACAATATTCAAAATATTCAAAACCAAATATGTGTCGCCAGTTTTTGGAGAAATATTTTATCTTCGACGCCAAACGCTTGATTTTTTAATTTGTTGTGCCCCATTTTGTCTCCCCTCTAGTGAAATATTCACCGATGAACACAACAAATGAATGGTCGAGTTTTTTCATGCTGGTCAAGATGCGAATTGGCAGCGAATTCAGCGGCTCCAACAAATACCAGCAACGGCTCATTCTTCGTTAGCATCTTTGCTGTATTGTCGCTTTCTTGATCAACATCAAGTCGTGCGTATTTGCGTGTGGCATAAACTGCCATTCCTTGTCTCATCAATTTTTTGCCAGTCACAAGATATGGTCTCCATGTTGAGCCACTCGGTGATGGAATGCAAATTGGATTCGAATGGAATGCACGCTGTTCGATTTCTGTGAAGTCTTTGGTCATACCTTCAGCCTTATGATCACGTATACTCTGCTTGGCTCCCATATGATATCGATGATTGGGTATTGTGATATTCTCCTGAAATGAAAAAAACAGAAAATGTCAGTTGCATTTCAATTTTGTGTTTACGTTTCAAAGAATCGTTCACTTACCTCCTTGATTTTTGTGAAGAATAATATTCCAAAGACGATCATGAATATCTGTCGTACTGCGGCCAACAAAGTTTTCATGCGAATTCCCGGATTGATGGCGATAACATGCTTGAATTTATGTGCTCTGTGCATTTCACGAACCTTTTCAAGGTGATCTTGTATTTCCTCAGTTTTTTTTATGTTTTTTACAAAACCGATACCGAAACACTATTTGCGACAATTTGGCCATGAAACTGTTTCCTTTTGCAAATCTGCTTTATTTTATCAATTTCGAAAATCAGTTCCCACAGCTCCTCTTTATGTTACTATAGTAAGATTCACTGAAGATATTCTCTGTTCCCGTTTTCAGATTGATGTATTTCGGTATTAGTTCAAATGATTTTGCAAGATTATACATAATTCGATGATCAATTCGTATGTTTGTTAACTAATAACTACACAGTGAAATAACAGTGAAACTATTCACTTTTGGCGGTTGTGGTAAAATTGGTATTCGATTTGTAACAGGATCGTTTTTGAACGCATTCCATTTATAGACAATATGGGCATTGATGATGAAAAATTCTCCTATCTGCCGTTGAATTTGGCCAAACAACCAAATCGATTCAAACCACGTTCTTTTATCTGTTACAAAGGTTCATGTTGATGTCATCAACCAATTTCACGAAGATAGCAAAGTAAATATACTTTTTTTGTTCCCGTTGTTCGATTCCACTTGTCCAATCTTGATCTTTCATTACATCTTTGAGGGCATTTCGGATATCAGGGTCATCAAATCGATACGGATAGTTGTTGCTGGCATTCAATTGATAGCACTTCATTTGGAAAAAATATTTCAAGCGAGTTTCAAAATGAGTGGCTCACTAGCACTTGTATGTTCTTTTTTCCTTTTCCCCATTTTAAAACAAATAAATGATTATCGCCAATCTATTCAAGGACAAAAAATGAAGAAAAAAATGTTACAAAAAAAAAAACAATATATTTATATGTGAATTAAATCAAAGCAGAAAGCAAATGTTGAACAAAAAAAAATAAAGCACAATCAAAATGGTGGATACGATATCAACTTACTTCTTTGAAATCACAGCTACTTCTTTTGTCGTTATGATTCAGCAAGAAATCGATGCGATGTCAATATGCGTATTTGTTTACAACTCACAAACAAATAATTTTCGAAGCAGGCGAACAACAATGCTAACAATACCAACACTATGTTCATATTTCAACGAAGCAGCGTTCCATTGTATTGGGAATTTGATCTGAAACTGTGTGACAATGTTGATTTGAACTGCATACGAATCCATATATCCTTGTTTGAAATTCGTGGAAGTAAGTTTATTATGTGTTGAAATGTCAAAAATCCTATTTTGAATTGTACTGTTTCGAATCGGAATTTTTGTTACTTACACTGAACTCAGTTTTGTATTTTAATCTTTTTACATAATAATATTTTAATTAAATACCAATTAGTTGAATGTTTTCACAAACTCCATTAGAATACGAAATTTTATTCTTTCACTAGGATTCAAATATTTCTAATAAAAAGTGAAAATTGAATGTGGCGCACCATCACAAATCATTTGATTTTAATCCTATACCGACAGCAGAAATGGGTGAAAATGCGATCAATTTATCCACAGAAATGAGTAAAAGCATTACATATCCTAAATCTGAATTTAACTAATAATCGTTACCTGAATGTTCGTTGGGTGCTCTTTGATAGACGCGAAGTAATAGGGTGCTTGCTTAACAATGAGTCATGTGACGATTCATCAAAAGTTTGACCGCGAGAAGAAAGGCCACGGTCTCGTAATAATTTTTCTGAGCTACAACTCTTCCACTTATCATCTTGTGTACGTCTCTTTTCCTCGTCACGTGCCATCGGACTTGGTGGACGTTGCTTAACATGATGTCGTGATGCAGGCATCATCGATGTTGAACCAGAATTGGAACCATTTCGACCATTAATTTTCCCACTATGTAAACATGGTGATGATGGCATATGTCTTAAACGAGAACTTGATGTTGACCCAATATTTGGTACATTTCTTGCTCGTGATGTAGACCTTGAGCGTATTCGCTTAACCTTGGGTGAACACACAGAACATGAATCATCTGTACAGCTGACTGAGCTGTTTGTTGGTGACCTTGATACCTATTTATTTATGTTAAAAAGAATATGATATCATAAATTTGTTTTGAAAATAAACTTGCTTTCAGCAATGAGGCACTAAAGAATTATTATGGCAAAAAATATTTAGTGTAAATAATCAAAACTTACTGCTGGCGGAGATGGCGGCCTTTTGGATCGTGGTAAAATTTTTTTTTGTGTGCGTTCATTTGAACCTGTTACACGGTTATATGATATTGACGGTGGCTCCGGTGGAGATCGCGGTCTTCTTCTAATTTCAGGTGATCTCTTTAACCGCAAGTGAAAAAATTATTATAATAATAACATTATAGTGACAGAAACAAGGGTTATATCACTTTATCTATTAATTTCCTATTAACTGCCACTGACTATTAGCATAGATGTCAACGAACACAATTTGTTCGAAGTTTTTGTTCGTTCGTTCGAAAAAAATGTGTATTTTTGTCCGTTCGTTCGTCCGAAAAATAACGAATGTTCGAAGTGTTCGTTCGAATGTGCGAAAAAACTTCGAACGTTTGAACATGTTCGAGTGTTTGCTTACAAAAGTCCATACCGAAAAAAAATTTCAATCGAATTTGCTCGCTTATTTGATAGGAAAAATGAAAAAATAAACAAAACTCACTGTATTAATGCCTAAAGTACAATCCGATGGAATTTTGGCTGATCCACGGATTCTCAGGATTTGACCTGGATTCCACAACTTCCAATATTGAATTTCGTACAGAAGTCCCCGAGTGGAATTGTATATATATTTTTTCATAAAATTCCATGGAAGTTTTGGAATCCAGGTCGAATTTTGAAAATACGTGATTCAGCCAAAATTTCACCGGATTTGTACTTTGGATTAATAGCCCACAGTCAAATGTTGTGGCTCCCAACGGGAATCAACATTTTGTTTATTTTTCCATTTTTCCTATCAAATAAGCGAGAAAATTCGATTGGAATTCTTTTTCGGTATGGAGTTTTGTCAGCAAACAATCGAACATTTTGTATTGATTCGAACATGTTCGAACGTTCAAACAAGGTTTCGCACATTCGAACGAACACTTTGAACATTCGTCATTTTTCGAACGAACGGACGAACGTTCGTTGACAACTATGACTATTAGTACCTATTAATTTGCTTAAATATGAGAATATTAGTTATAAAAAATAGCCATTATTGACTATTGCTATTAATTCATTTTTTTCAAATTTTGGTAATAACTATTACTTTTCGGAATCAGCAAATATTAACTATTATTTCACTTTTAATTTTGATAGAAAGAGTGATAGAAATATTATGTGATTATCATTGTATTATATCTTTCTTTGAGTAAAATGGCATTGTTTTGTATTTGATTTTATAAGGAATTTGTGAGAGGGATTTTTACATCCTCTTGAGACTGATGTTACATCAGATCATAAAGGTAACTTCAGTTATAGGTCCGTGGGTATAATATAAGTAATAAGCCTATTATTTTTCTGTAATAGGATAGCCAAGTCCTATTATCTAATACAAATGAAAAGTGATGAAATTATTACTAACTATTATCATGTTGCTGTGTAAAAGGAAATGTTGAAAAGTGTAGGATTGAGAAAATGTGGAAGCTATTATTATTACTTGT
Source organism: Resseliella maxima (assembly GCA_029041755.1). NCBI lineage: Eukaryota > Metazoa > Arthropoda > Insecta > Diptera > Cecidomyiidae > Resseliella > Resseliella maxima. Next base: position 45,380 of record JAQOWM010000582.1, read on the forward strand.
CTAATAGAAGAGGATAGGATAGCGCAGAAGTAAAAGCTTTATAGATATTATTGTCACAAAAATGTTGCAGAAAAAGCAGAAAAATCAATAGGAACGGTAATTAACATTACAAAATTTACATCTAAACACTATTGTAAAACCGACAACAATACCGGGGTTGGTAAGAGATTTACTCTTTTCTGGCTATAAATAATTTACTTTCAGGGAACAACATTCCTATTCTGTTTTGATAGTTTTGTCTTAATTTTATCTCCCCAAGTATAATTTTTTAAAGCATTTTATAGTTGCAATTGATGCATATTTTGGAAATGAAGTACTCTTACTATGACTGGAGAGCGACGTCGAACTTCATTTGACGAGCGTTTATTTTCCGGGGTTCTTCTGCTTCTTTGATTTGGAGATTGTGGTGATCGCCTGCGTAAATCATTTTGTGAGCGTTTTGATAACGGTGATATGGGTGGAGACTTTCTAGTACGAGACCTACTGCGACTGCTTCGATTACGATTTAATAGACCCTATTGATATATAATTTTATTAGATGTTACTCGTTAAAAACGTTATTTACTAACCGACATTTTGTTTTGTTATTTTTGAAATAATTATTGTTATATATTTTATCAATGGATACTTTAAAGTATTGAAGTTATAAAGATAGATAGTAAGTATACCAAAAAATAAACATTTACCCGACTGTAACGGAAAGAATCGTGATCACTTTCAGAACTACTTTCTCCCTCAATATACATTTTCTTATAGCCTGTGTGGCGCCATCTATTGGGATCTTTTTCTTCTACTTCTAATAATTTTTTATCCCAATAATCATTTGTGTTAGCTCGTGCCTTCTTCATTACGTTATCAATTTCCTTTCGACGACCAATGGTTAAGCTTGGATCTAAATAGAAGTGCTTTCATATGAAATCATATTCTATTTCTATTCATATAACATAACATAACATAAGAAAACATATGAAATCTATGTTTAAAAATACAGTTAAACTAATCTCACCTGAGATCCTTGTAACAATTGGTTGACGATCCATACGAAGCTTACCTACACCACCTCGTGGACTTGTGGCTCGTCTACGACTAGACGATGACATAACAAGCACAACACTCAATTGTTGATATAACAATTGTTTTCGCTGTGATGTTAATGTCCACGAATCTTTCACTATTTTTTTTAAGTTGTATTACTTGTCGAATTTTCAACTTCCAAAATAAGGTATTTCGTAATGGATATACCGAAATCTTTTCCACGTTCCTCTGAATTAATGAAGAAAACTTCTTGTTTATCTTTCAAAATTTGCTTCGTCTATAGTTTTTTTCAAACAATACATGAAAATAAATTAATATTTTATTTCTAATTTTTGTTTATTTTCATGTAATTCCTGTTGGTTTGCACGAAATCAATTCTGAAAACAAAAAATACTACAGATTTTTAACATTTGTTGGATTAGGATTTGATATTGGTATTGATTTAGTTGGATAAGTAAACAATTTAAATATGGTCGGCGCGCTGCATGTGTTCATTCTCGTGTCATTAACAGAATCCATAATTGATGTCTGCTTGTTCAATATAAAATGGCTTATCGAATAGTGATAAACAGAATATATTTTTCAAACGAAAAATTTACTCTAAACCTGTTTTTAATTAATTTTTATTTGGATTCAATACGAATCCCAGTCAATGTATCTCTTCTCCGCATTTTATAATGCCAATATAATATTATTGTAGTACCTGAGATGAATTTTGCGATGAAACCATTTTTCATATATAAACTTCAAAGCTTGTGTTTTGCAATAATGAAAAATTATGAAACACGATTTTCAAAGAAAATGTCTAGCAAAACACTTAGAATATTAAATGTCACACCAGAAAAACTACAAAAATTTAAAAAATGCAATAAAAATGATTACAAATTGGTTTGAGTCTTCATATTTGAAACTCGTATCACTTATTAAGTTACTTGTAATTTTGTGTGCAATGTACGTTTAAAGTATTTTAAGAATTTTTGAGCATGAATCTACTCAAAAAGTCGTGATAAACTATAAAATACACTAATATGCGCAATTATCATATCATTTTATTATTTAACATTAATTTCTGAGTTTTCAAAATTTCTGTGCAATTGTTTTGTAAGATATTATTCTCATTTTGAGCATCATTTAATATGAGGTAAACAATATCACTTTGTGAAAAAAGAGAGCTTAAACGGCTATAACCATTATGATTTCGAGGTTTATTTGTCCATTTCGATTTGGTCTGAGTTCATTCCCCACAAATATACAAATGTTCATGTTTATAAAATGCATATATATCCACATAAATGTCTTTTTTGGTGGCCATCTTAGGATACAAACTGTTCTGTTTTTTTCGCCGCCATTGAATCGACTTTTAAACGAGAATTCACACAATAATTAACACAAACCGGACCAAAAACTATTTATGTTCAAATATGAAACAGTTAATATTTTCGTACCCACGACCCGTCGAAAAATTTCTATCTCTCATTTCCAATTTCTTCTTCCTTTTTCCCTTAATTCATTGTTTTTCGAATAGTTTTGTTTTACCAATTTACTAATTCATTCATTTCTTTTGGGTCACACTAAGTTTGCAATTTTTATTTCTATCTCTTTCTCTTCTTCACAACTGATCGAAGAAAATATCACCGAAAATTGTTTATGTATGTGATTCGAAATACATTTCAAACACAAATGAAGAATAGGCTATAATTTTGCAATGTCAATGAAATTAGTATTACTGATCATTTTTTCACTATAATCTGATTTTTTTTTTTCTTTTTTAAATTGTTGAAATAATCTATTGTGTCCAGAATTTTTTTATTATTATTATTGTTATTTTTGCAAAATATGTACGTTGCGAGATTCGATAATTTCGCGAACTTTTTATACATACACTACTTTTTCACTCGCATGGAGTTGTACAACAGTCATGACGTTGTTTCGTTTAGAATTTCGGCCATTGTGAATTTCGTATGTTGACGTTGGAGGCGCTTGCATTCAAGATTTGTTTTTAGTGTATAACTTTTTACACAAATTCTATAATGAATATTGCAATATGTTTGTTTTATTTATATTTTCATTACCGTTTGAACACTATTATGATAAAACTCAATGTACTAATTATCTCATTATCTGTACGCTATTTTCGATGTGTAATACATACTTTAAATTGACTTTTTGATCGTCTTGAGAATATTTGTACAGTTCACTGTATGGGAAATACAAATTTTTCAGATGTGTGTAACATTTTTTATATGTGTGTATGTGTGTATACATGTATGTATGTATGTATATGTTAAATTCTTGACGAGTAAAACGAGATCGCCGTTTAGTTATAGCTGCTGAATATGTCATTCCAAAAAAAAAAGAAAAGAAAAGTGAAGAAAAATGTAACACACATACGGTGGTACAGTGGAATACTATGTGTATATTTTCTTTCTTATTACCAACCATTTTGATATTTTAAAAGAGCTAATTTTGTGCAGATGTTTCTATGTTTTCAATTATAAATAATAGAATTCAAAGTTGGCGTTGTATTGGATAAACCGCTTTATTAACTTAATTTGATTTTTATTTTATGCGGAATGTGTGTGTCCATATAAACAAAATAAGAATGTATTTGATTTCCATCATCTATCTTAATTTGTGGATTAAAAATGTCAAACAATTCAGTAACAATTGAGGAATACTGATGATCAATTAGTGAAGAATTTCATGAACAAATAATAATTTAATCATTGATTTAGTCATAAAGATTAAAAATTGATCTTTAGAGGTCCACGGAAAATAAAAAAAATATTTTGAATAATTTGGAAGTTAAATGGCTTGCTCTGGGTCCCAAGTAGATACACAAAATGCAAATCCATCAACGACAAGTGTTAGCACAACAAGCAGTAGTGCCGCTATTGTAAGACCACCTAGATTCACAATGGAAGGTGTTGGTGCTAGAGTGATTCGTGGACCAGACTGGAAATGGGGCAAACAGGTGAAAAAAATAATCCAACAACCAACAAATATGTAACATAATGACTATAAAAAAATGTATAATGTTACAACTACTAACAAATGTTTGTGATACAAAGTGATAACGCTATTATTATAATGGATAAATGAAAATTCTTAACTAACTTATGGCATTGTTTTTCATTCACCTTAAAGTATTTAATTCAAAATTTGGATATTTAAAAATATGATCTGATCTGATAACACCATTAAACCGAATTATTCTGTAAAACGAAAAGCATTAGATAGTAGCTACAATAGGACTACGGCTCTCCCATGCACTGCCATAGAGACACCGAATAGACTCCCGATAACCATGATCATTAGGATTCATGGTTTGGATGCAACATCCTGTGTTAAACTCAAAGTTTATTTTTATTTTTGTGGAGTCTGAAACGGAAAAAATTGCAACAATCTCAGTTGTCCAATATTTCAAATTATAACCTCAAACACACCAAAATAATATTATGAAAATTTGTATACGAGCGCAATATTGTTGTTTGAAATTCATCCACTTCGACGACTGTGCACTTCCAGCGCTGTTTCAGCTTTTCGAAGAGACCGCGTAATTTGGCTGGTATGTAGCCTTTGCGAATTTGCTGCGATGAACTGGTCACCAACAAAAATAAAGGTTTGCTTGCATTGATAAGTTTCGTTGCCCACGTATCCAACCCTCTTTCTGTATCGATGAATTGCAGCAGATCTTGGAGAGCGAATTCGTATTGGGTTTATGCCTCGAATTTCTGCTCAAAATACCATAAAATGTGATCGACGTACGTGAGATAATCCACTGAGCGTGGTCCAGGCTCTTCATCAAACGATTTGCGATGTTCTTACATCGTCAATGTGTTTCATTAAACTTTTCGCCGTTCCTCACGACTTCGAAGTCTATTATGGTTTTAAAAAATTAAAAAAAGGCATTCATTATCAATGAAATTAAATGACATCATTAACATAAAAATCAATGAACATTGGAAATCACAGAATAAAAATACACAAACACAAAAATGTTCACTTTTATTTACCGTTGTACGATAGATTTATGAACAATGCAACATAGATAAATCATTTACTCTTCATGCCATAGAAGTAGCCTTTTCCGTCTCCAAACTTGATGAGTTTCATTTCCTTCTTAATCTTTTACACAGAGTTCTAAATTTTGAAATTTTATTACATTTATGAAGCACAAGAAACTATCTAAATTTCGTCGTGAGACTTTGAAAATTTGCAGGAGGATGTATTTTCATCTCTAGTTTTTGGAAATGAAGTCAAAAAAATATGCATTACAGTAGATTTTTATCTTTCTCAGTAGAATTTATACGGTGTTTTCTCCGAATTCGAGTAAAAGAGATAGTTCATGGTATCATAAACAGCTTGTTTATCAGCAATTAAATGTGATTAAAAAATTTTCATGCGCGAAAAAGCATGTTCACAAATATTGTTTTGGAAATTTGTGTAGAACATCTGTGGAAAAAAATTAAAGACTTTCGGCATTTTTTTGATATTTGGTGCTCGTACACCGTGCTTCTGACAAAGACTGTTGATTTTCATGCTCAACTTATATCCATATGTCCTTATATCTTCCTTTGGTTGGTCAATAAATTATGTACCTCGGAAATAATCCACAAAATAGTTCTGGTCGACGTATGCACTACAACATTTCAAAAAATCCCTATACAATAATTTTAGTCCACGCGGGACAACAATGTATAATTCGAATTTTTCGTTAAAAAATTTAAATAAAAGTATTAAAATATATTCCAGGATGGAGGCGATGGCCATGTGGGAACGGTCCGAAATTTTGAATCATCTGAAGAAGTTGTAGTAGTTTGGGATAATGGGACTGCTGCTAATTACAGATGTGCTGGTGCATATGATTTACGTGTACTCGATAGTGCTCCTACTGGCATAAAGCATGAAGGAACAATGTGTGATACATGTCGTCAACAGCCTATATTTGGTATTAGATGGAAGTGTGGGGAGTGTTCAAATTACGATTTATGCTCAATTTGTTACCATAGTGACAAACATCACTTAAGACATCGTTTCTATAGAATTTCAACACCTGGCGGCGACAGAACAATCTTGGAACCAAGACGAAAAACAAAGAAGATTGCTGTTCGTGGAATATTTCCAGGAGCCAGAGTTGTGCGTGGTGTAGATTGGCAATGGGAAGATCAGGACGGTGGCAATGGACGGCGAGGAAAAGTAAACGAAATACAAGACTGGTCAGCAGCTAGTCCTCGTTCTGCAGCGTATGTTGTATGGGATAATGGTGCAAAGAATTTGTACCGAGTAGGTTTCGAAGGGATGGCAGACCTAAAAGTTGTCAATGACGCTAAAGGTACAACAGTGTATCGAGACCATTTGCCACATTTAGGAGAAAATGGTCCCGGTAAGGGGCCAGGAAATTTTCAAATTGGTGATCAGGTGTCTGTGGATTTGGAGTTAGAAATCGTTCAAGTAATTAAATCAGACTAAAATGCGGGTACATTTTTTTCAAGAATTTAAATTTTTTTTACAGAGCTTACAACATGGACATGGCGGCTGGACTGATGGAATGTTCGAATGTTTAAGTAATGCAGGAACCGTGGTTGGAATTGACGAAGATCATGACATTGTTGTTGCATATCCAAGCACAAATCGTTGGACCTTCAATCCAGCTGTACTAACGAAAGTTGCATCAGAGAGGTAAAATATGAAAAAAATTGTTTTTGGAGTCTAACAAATTGATTTTCAATATATTGATCTTGTTTGATAATTATGAAGAGATGGACAGAGTTCACATCATTTTGCTGTTGGTGATTTCGTAAAGATATGTCATGACTTGGAGCGTATCAAAATTTTACAGCGAGGTCATGGTGAATGGGCTGAAGCGATGATTCCTACATTAGGAAAAGTGGGAAGAGTACAACAAGTTTATCAAGACAACGATTTGAAAGTTGAGGTGTGTAATACTTCTTGGACATATAATCCACTCGCAGTTACAAAGGTTGCATCAGCAGCTGATGGCACAGTACCTGTAACATCAAGCGGAGAACGATTGTCAGCAATTTTAAAAAAACTCTTTGGTAAAAAAAACATTCATTTGCTAATTCATAAATCAGAAATTGCTCTTAAGGTATTAGTTTGAATACTAATTCCTTCTTACTATAATTTAGAATATTATGCGCTTTAAACTGATGCGCCCTACCTTCTTTTAATTTCATTTTGAAAAATAAATATATACAGAACCGCATGTGTCTGGTGATATAACAGAAGAGTTGGTTAAAGCAGCTGCAAGTGGAAATGCTACACGATGTGATGAATTTTTGTCGGGTTGCCATGAAGGTGCAAATGGACAGACAGCTGACGTAAATGGAGTATTTGCTGGACATACAGCATTACAAGCTGGTAGTCAAAATGGTCATCTAGATGTTATACAAACACTATTAAGTTATAATGCCGATATTGAAATTGAAGATAAAGATGGGGACCGAGCAGTCCACCATGCGGCTTTTGGAGATGAGCCAGCGGTATGTAAAAATAAATTTTAATTATTCATAGATTGGTTCATTTATTTTATAAATTCACATAGACTAAGTGATTCAAACATTGCTTTATAAACAAGGTTTTACTTTTGATGGAATTATCAGCTTAACCAACGATGAATATTCTTAGAGTGAAAAATATCGTTATGTTCTATACGCAGTGAAGTTGTCATCGTACGGATGTTGAATGGATACTGCCGAAGTATTTGTTTGTGTTGGTGACTGTGTTCACGTTTAATGTGTGCAGTGACAGCTTCAGGCGCTTACGTGCTAGAGGGCATCTTACAATTTTATGTCAATTCTATCCAATGTCTTAGTATAGTAATATTGCATGGTCGGCTTAACATAAATCCTAGGGGCTTTTATGTATACGAAAATATGAAATATACGCAGTTTATACACGTTGAAGTGAAATATTGTAAATATAGTCAATTTATACGCGTTTAACTGAAATATTCGTAGAGTTGCTGTGATAAATGTACATAATGTACAAATATGTTTGTCAACACAATTAAAATCGATCGGCCAAACAAAAACTAAATTGTGTAACTGAACGAATTATAAAATTAACGTTTTTCTTCGATAAAGTCGGAAATTATCGAGTATGCATTAAAAATTTAATACTATTTTTAAAACTCAATTCTAATCAATATCTTCTATGGTAGTACATTTTTTGTATTATAATTATTGAAAAAAAAAAAATTTATAAATGACAATAGTTTTGATGTGATCTGAATGTCAATAATAAAAAAATGTAATATAACATTGCCAATCGTTAATGATGTGCCGGGATCATTGCATTCTTTAAAGTATTTATAGCGCAGAAGACAGCGTGTCAGTCTCTTAATCAGATATATAAAGGTTCGATTCTCGCATTGGGCAATTTTTTTTTTTTTTTTTTTCGTAAAATCATATTTTTTTCAATTTATTATAATATGTACGAAAAAAAATTTACAACCAAAACATATTGATTAGATTTGAGTTTTATTTTAAAAATAATAATAAATGTTCAATCTTCAATGAATAGTTGATTTTGTATGGAATTTATTATTGAAATTGTTGAATGAAAAGTAAATTCGGTAAATCAACATTTTACTGAAGTAAAAAATAAATTTGATGGTTCGTTTGTTTACTTTTAGTTTTGCCGATTGGATTTTGAATGAGCATATGGACGCCATTTTCAACATTTGGAGATACACTTATACGAATTTATACGCATTTATATGCATTATATTCGGACTTATACGCACAATAATTCGCGAGTCGAAAAATATGCAAGCATAGCGCATTATACGCAATATATATGCAATATACGTGAATATATTTTTGACATAAAAGCCCCTAGCATAAATCCATCAGATTTATGGGCCAACGTGGTGTTGAAAATTTTCGGCATATTACAGTGAGATTCCGAATCTAAATATAGATCAGATACTAAATATAGATATAGAGCAAACTGTCATACGCTGTTGTAAACAAATATCCGAGCACTGAGCCTTTCCATACACACAAAAAACATTTGGGGTATGTTCGTGATATTCATTGGTGACAATATATGTTTACCACAGTTGTATCTGATTCTACCACATGCAAGTTTTTATAAATATGAGCGCATGTCGAACAGACTCATTGTGAAAAAGTTTTTCTGTCAAACTAATACTATGTCACATTTATTACGTTGCATGTGGTAGAGTCAAATACAACTGTGGTAAACATGTATTGTCACCAATGAATATCATGAACATACCCCAAACGTTTTTTGTGTGTAGATTTTGTTTTTGTATTTGATTAGTTCAAACTCTCACCACTTCCATTCACAATGCAAATCTAATGCGCTTGAGTGTGGTGCTGTTTTTGTGTTGTTCGGTGAACGCTCATTGTTCGCAAATATGTCACAACGATAAAAGCAAGAATACAAAGCAATAATTCTGCTTTGATTCAATAAATCTCAGCACCAATTTTAGATGGCTCTTATGGTCAAATATTCTCAAAACTTTTACATTCATTCATATAGATCATGTTGAGCCACTGTCAGATGGATTTGAAGTTGCGTTGGTTGCGTAGAATTTTTTGCATTTATTCATAATGTAACCTAATTTTTTCATTGTGGCCACCGTCAAAATTGTGAATTTTTTTCAATGTGACCGCCATTTTACGGTGGCCACAATGAACAAATTAGGTCATACGCAAAAAATTCTACGCAATCAAGGCAACTTCAAATCGATCAGATAAATGCATCTGATGGATTTATATCAAGCTGAGAATTACATCAAATGTAAAGCCTTATTATAAATAAGTTCAACATTTCAGATTTATTTTGACAACATAATAATGACAATATAAATATTCATTTTACAATAGGTTCTTGAACTATTAGCTAAAGCTGGTGGAGATTTGAATGCTCGAAACAAGCGCCGACAGACTGCGCTGCATATAGCAATTAATAAAGGTCATTTCAACGTAGTAAAAACACTACTGGAATTGAATTGTCATCCAAGTCTTCAAGATTCAGAAGGCGATACCCCACTTCATGATGCTATTTCCAAAGAACAAGACGAAATGTTATCATTATTATTAGATTATGGTGCAGATATCACATTAACAAATAACAATGGATTTAATGCACTACATCACTGTGCATTAAAAGGAAATCCAACCGCAATGAAAATATTACTCTCGAAAACAAATCGGCCATGGATTGTTGAGGAAAAGAAAGATGATGGTTACACTGCTTTACATCTGGCATGTTTAAATAATCATGTGGAAATTGCGGAATTGTTGGTACATATATAGGGGAGAGACCCATCTTTGAGTTTTTTACGAGATATTTACTGAAATGTTTGAATATAACTGACATAAAAAGTTATGCTCAAAATTGAGATTTGTTAGTCGATATCAAGTCACTCAATCGAAAAGATCAAGATGATCTCAGCTAGTAATAATCTCAAATGTGAACAATAGTGCAATATTTAAAATATATCTACCAAATATTCATGGTGATATGATAGTTATTCAAGATATTTAGTATATTTAGAAATTTTTTCACTATTTATAAAAAATTAGTTATAGTCTTTTTTACGGTTTCCATCTCAGGTTCATATGGGGAAAGCCAATATGGATAAACAGAACGTTAATTTGCAAACTGGCTTACATCTTGCTGTTGAAAGACAACACGTACAAATTGTAAAATTACTCGTTCGTGAAGGTGCCAATTTGAATATACCCGACAAGGATGGTGATACACCATTACATGAAGCATTGCGACATTATACACTTTCTCAGCTAAGACAATTACAGGACGTTGAAGGTTTTGGAAAATTATTGATGGGATTACGTAATGTAAGTAAAAAGTTATCATATTAGAACTTTATGAAGATTTATATTCATGTTCACATATTCTACTAGCATACTGACAAAAAGGCGTCTGCATCGATCGCTTGTTTTTTGGCTGCCAATGGAGCTGATTTGACTATAAAAAACCGTAAATTACAAACACCATTAGATCTTTGCCCAGATCCAAATCTTTGCAAAATTTTAGTAAAGTGTTACAACGAACGTAAGACTGATGATATGGACTTGCCCGGAAATATGGCTAACATGAGTATTTCTGTAAACTCATCACATATTAATGCCAGTTTGCAATCATCTAGTAATGCCATGTCATCAAGCCAAAATTCAATAAATAATTCCACTTTGGTGCCAACGATGCAAATGGATGAATGTTTGATATGCTCGGATCTAAAACGTGATACAATATTTAAGGTCAGAAACAAAAAAAAATCTTATTAAATTCCCAAAAGGAAAAAAATTGCCTCTGAAACTTGCAACTTAAATCTCAATTAAAAAATTCTTTCGGTTTATCAAAACTCAATATATTCCATACGATTAGAATTTGTTGCCAATTATTATACAACCTGTTCCATTACTTTCAATTTCTTGCAGCCCTGCGGCCATGTTAGCTGTTGCGACACATGTGCACCACGTGTCAAAAAATGTTTGATATGTCGAGAAACGGTATCTTCGAGGGAAAAAATTGACGAGTGCTTAGTATGTTCAGATAAACGTGCTAGTATTTTCTTCAAACCATGTGGGCATATGGTGGCATGTGAAAACTGTTCGAAAATAATGAGGAAATGTGTTCAATGTCGTACACAAATTGAAGAAATGGTGCCTCTTTCGATTTGCTGTGGTGGCACGGGTGTTGTAGAAAAGGTAAATTGTAATTTTTCAATATTAAATTTATACATTTCCGGATATATTGGTGAAAGTACTGTAATTAGAAATAACAAAAAGAATAAACCAATTTGATATTTTTTTTTAATTTAATGGCTGCCAAAAAAAGATTTGAATTTTGAGAAAGAGACTAATGGCTACCAAAAAAATTAGCGTGGCCACAAAAAAAAAAAAAAAAAAAAAAAAAATGAAAATGAGTACCCAATTAAATAATAAACATATCCCAAGAAAAGGGGAAAAAATCTCCAAAATTATGGAAATCGGAGCCAAAATTTGATGATTTTTCAAACACAAAAAATACAATTGGTTTTTATAATTATTTGTTTGTTATTCGAAAAAATGCAAATGAGATCTCTAAACAATTCAATTTAACCAAAAACAATTCAACCAAATTCCAACAAAAATAATTATTTTGGCAGCCAACCACCCATTTTTTTGGATCTGAACTTTTATTTATTTGGCGGCCACGCTAATTCATTTGGTAGCCATTAGTTTTTTTCTAAAATTCGAATCTTTTTTTTGGTAGCCATTACATTAAAAAAAATACCAATAGTGCAACACCCATAACAAGAACAACATTTTTTCGAGATCTCATTGAATTGAAATATCAAAATAAGATCTAATTTTCATTCAATAAGGCTGCAATAATTAAATATTTTTATTATTTTATTTTATTATTCAATTATTCAACAATTTTCACACTTTTAAATTTGAGTTTTTTTTTTTATACTCAAATGCGCATTTCGAAAGCAATGCTTTCTTCTTCAGTGAGTTTATATTAAAAACTGACTTTCTCATTCAAAAACAATATTTCAATAATAAATATTTTTTTCAAAATCATCAACATGATTTTAATAATCTGGAATAAAATTCGTCAAATATATTTTTCAAACAGGTGACAATGTCTCTTGATGACAAAAATGATAACGATTTTATGGTGGGCATAAATAAAATGGGCGTAGGTGTTGCAATGAATAACACAGTCCCAGCAACACCCTCTAATACAGCTGCTATAAATGCAACAAATACAAACGTAAATAACATTCAACTAGATGATGTTCAGAAACTTCAACAACAACTGCAAGACATTAAAGAGCAGGTAGGAATTCCAATAGAATTTACTATATTACAAGTTACATTATGCTAAGATTTTCATTCCTTGATGAGTTAATTATTCGTATCTATAAACTCTTACCATGTTGGAACATTAAGTAAAAGTTGAGACATATAGAAAATGACTGATGAATTTTATTGAATTATGACAGCTATTCATAGTCTTAGAATTTAGTACAAGTAAATCTAAGTCTACTTATTTTACATTGAATTATAATTCAAAGTTTACATAGTTTGTATAATGAATAGTTTATTTTCATAGAATATTTATTTCAACCATGGATATAATTAGCAACATAAACGTCTAAAAATACTATAATTTTATTAAGACTTTCTTTCGTCTTTTATAGACTATGTGCCCAGTTTGCTTTGACCGTATAAAAAATATGGTATTTCTTTGTGGCCATGGAACATGTCAAATGTGTGGTGATCAAATTGATGGATGTCCCATTTGTCGGAAAACTGTCGAGAAGCGGATTCTACTTTTCTAAAATTAGATGATATTATTTAAATTTCATTTTTTATTTGACAAATTTTATTAAGACGAATTCATGCAACATCAAATCTTACGAAAAAATTCCATGGACAAGCAAATATTACATCATTAATTAAATATTATGATGATAGAGTAATAATAGCATATTAAGCTTACAGTTGTAATTATATTTTTATTCAATAATTTTCTGTTTTCTTCATTAAGACCATTTGCATGTTTTTTACTATCCGTAATAAAGAGTCTGTTTGTTGTTGACAACGTTTCAGAACAATTGTCAAATAGTACTAATTTAGTACCTCATTTGAAATATCCAACAGATGGCGTTTTTCTACTATACCGATTTGTGTCGGCCTAGAGATACAATATCCGAGAAAAATCTTTACTTCAAACTAATTATAAGGATTCAATATTTTTATTTATAATTTTTACTATGAAGGATTTTGGAATTAAAAAGATTTATAAAAAAATATACACTTTTAGAAAGTGTCATTTTGTTGACTGTTGTTGTAAACACTACACGCCACCTAGTTTCTTGCACAACAACTTCTTTTGACAGGTATTTTAAGACAAATTAAAGAAAATATATACTATATTGTACTATACTATATGTTGTAAAATTGCGCGACTATGCAAATATGTAAGCTGTTTTGCTTACTAATATGTTTGGTTTCTGATTTTTTTTCTAACTGCATATTCAATAGCGAAATAGTCAAAGAGCGAAAAATGAAAAAAAACGAAATGTTTTTATTTTATGAATATTTCAAAGATTCCCGAGAAAAATTAAGTGTGAGTTTGTTTAACATAAGTCAAGGTGGATGCGATTTTTTCTATGCAAATGTCCCATCGATCAAATTGAAAAAAAGTTACTTTGTAATTTACTTTGCCACTTGCTTTGAAGAAGACATGTCACGAAGTACCAGATTTTTTTTCATTTCTTTTTATTTTTTGAACAAAATTAACAAAAACGCCATTAAAATTGTAAATATTCTTTAATAAACAAACGAAAATAAATGAAAATGCTCCAGATATAAATAAAACGCATTCATTTGTAAGGTATATTCCGTTTGTCTTCCATCACTTCAGCAATAGAAAATTATCATATAAATCATATATGATTTTTTTCTTTTATTTAAGTAATTGTTTGACAATTGTGAGATCAAATAATGAATTTAGCTAGTTTTTATGTAAATTATTGGCGAATAGAATTTGAATGGAAATTAAATGAGACATATATTTTACTCAAAATGTAAGTTGGTGTGAAATGAAATATTTAAAAAAAAAGCTTAGCCAAGTTGACAAAGCGATAAAAAAATTAAACCATTTAAAAAATAAAAGTTAAAATGCTTCATTCAAAAAAAAATTTACGTATAAATTATTATGATAAAAATGTAGAAGGATTTTTCATTCAATTCGTAAAGATAGTTTCTGTTTTGAATAATTTTTTTTTAAATTGAATTGTGGGGAATAATAATACTTTTTATTGAAAAATCATTTTAAAACATGAAGATATAACTCTTAAAAAATGTTAAATATTTTTTTTATTATCTTGAAATTACTTGGAAATTACTTTTTATTACATAGATTAAATCATTTACATTTGTATTGATAAATTTGGTCCCAAACGTACATAACCTCACTGAAATCGTTTAATAAAATTTTATCATTTTTTAAGAGATAAATTTATATTTAATTTGAAATTACTTCGAATTACTTGAAATTACTTTGTGTTACATAGAATAAATCAAGTTTCACGTTTGCATCATAAATTCAGTTCCCAATTAATGTTAGTTCTGACCTTAAAGTAGGTTTCATTTTTCCCAACAAGATTTCGTGAATGAATATGAGGGCTGCATTAATGCATATTCGCCATAATGTAATCAATCCCAACGATTCATAGCGCTAAATGTATGGACTAATAATCATTTATACTGCGATCAATATAATCATGACGTAGAAATATAACCGCTTGCTTTTGAACATTCTCAATGGCATTAATATGACTACCAAAATGAGGCATCCAAACTGATGATGAGAATTCCAAATGAGAACGAGATAGGGCGTTGTAAAGGAGTTTCGTTACATCCGTGCTGAAATTGTTTCTGCTCTGTCTTCTCACAAAACCAAGGGCCATCTCAGCTTTCTTTATGGCATATTCAACATGCGAATTGAACGATAATTTATTGTCCAATAAAATACCAAGATCGCGAATTTTATCAACTTTGTCCAATTTTTGATCTTTAATATAATAATCCGCTTTAATTGTGATCCGTTTATAAATTGAAAGATATTATTTTGCATTTTTTTACATTTACTGCTTAACCATTCCTGTCACACCGATAAAGTTGTTGATAGCTTTTTGCAATTTCTCAGTGTCTGAGTGGTCTTTTACTACACAGGCTATCTTTTTATCATCAAAAGTTAAAAGACTTTTTATTCATATCAATAAGCCCGGTATCATAGTCATCAAAAAATGATAAAAATAAAAGAGACCCCAAGACTGTTCCTTGACCAACTCCGGATGGGACATTGAATTTTTCAGATAATATGTTGTCCAATTTAACACACTGTTATTTATCTTGAACATATGAAATCAACCACCTCAGTGTGTCGTTTGATACCGGAAATTTGGCTAACTTTCGGATTACAATAGACTGGTTAACTGTGGCGAAGACTTTGAGTACAGCAGTGTACAATACATCAACTTGTGCTCCTTGTTCGAATGTCTCATGAATATGAGTGATGAATGTCGGTTTATCGATAGCCTAGGACCTAGGTGTTATAGGTATTATATATCCAGTTTTCCATTGATCGGGAAAGACGCAATCCTGCAAAGATTTCGCGTAGATTTTTTGTAGAGGAAGGGTCAATAGCTCAGCGCACTCTTTGAGAAAGATTGAAGAAATTAAGTCCGGTTCAGATCCTTTGTTTTGATCTAATGATTTCAGAATATTGTAAATTTGGCTGCTCGAGGCGATGACTTTGAAATAGTTGCTTTCATGTTGATTGAGTAGTTGCTTTCAGGTCTTTATCAACCGGGTGTTGGACGTAAACTGAGGAGAAAAAATCATCAAAGCATTTAGCTTTTTCATATTCGCTTTGGGCTATGACTCTACCATGTATTACTTTGGATTGCTACTTTCTTCTATCGTGTATATGTGTTCATAACTGCTTTGGATTTGATTTCCATTTCGAAGCAATTTCTTTAATATGGTCACAGTACAACTTTTTGTGATACATATCGGAGTTGTTGCGTGCTATTATGAAATTTGACTAATCCGCATTAACATCAGTTTTCCTTTCTCTGCATAGTTTATTGAATTCCTTATTCCTAATGTTCTTTAGATTCATAATTTTATCATCAAAAACATTATAGCTATATGAAAACGATTAGGGGGGGGGAAGAACCAAAATACCATATTGGTTTATTTGATTTTTTCGGTTTTGATTTGGGAACGAAGTTTTCAAAAATGTTATATAATATATTGTAAAATTGTCGAACCATTTCATTTAAATCGTCACCATTAATCATAGCAGGAATATAAATGTTGGCCATATGATCGCGATTTGCGTTATAATCGGCTCTATGAAATCGAAATTTCGGAGTTACATCATGATTTATATTTGAATCCACGTATCGATTATTTTCAATGTTGATAAGCTCAGGATAGTTTGTGATGACCAAATCAAGAACATTGCCAAATATATTTTTGAAATTGCAGATTTGCGTTAGACCCATAGGAAAGAATTTTTTGTATCTCTTGAAATAATGGCTTTTTGACACTGTGATTCACCAATCATTGGAATGAAGCCAAGAGATCATCATTTGGGTGCCATTCAACCGTATTCCTCAGGTTCCAATCACCCACAATTATCAATAAATCGTTAATTGATATTTTGGTTTTATCTATTGCATTGAGATGATTCGAGTACATCTCTTGCGTGGCATTAGGTTGAATGTATAATAAGGTGTTTTTCAAATCAGGAATCGCAAAAGGGGGATGTCTTGAATTAAAGAGAACAAAATTCTATGTCAATTGATATTCACACTTCCCGAAACAAAAAATGAATTTTATTATTGCTCCTAGCACATTTCAAAACGTCAAATGTAAATACAAACTTCGTTGTTTTAAATGATTTTTGTATTTACAGTAGATTTTCTCTTGCTTTAGGAATCTCATTTGATTTGATTTCATTTTATTTTATCGAAATATGAATAATGTGTATCATATTTGAATTTGTGCATGGAGAAATTTTTTCAAAGCAGTGTCATTATGTTCATGTTTTTGATAAAAAAACACAATCAAAGTGAAATGGTTTCATATCAGTATATCAATAGAGAATAGAACGACGAGATAAAATGATTCTCATCCGTAACAAATATACGGTGGATGTTATTATGAATAGTGTTCTACATTGTGATCATGGCTAAACTGTTTATTTTAAATATATCATTCAATGAATTCTTTGTGATCGTTTGCAAATTTTTGGTTGCCTAAGAATATTCATAACAGGCGACCATTTGTTTATGAAAAGTCACATTGATACATACAATCAATTCATTTCAAAGAAATAAAAATTATCCAGTGGTATTTCAAAATGTGTCAAGTTTTCGATTCGATGTTGATTTGTTACTGTTAGTTTTCGATAAAATTCGCCTCAAATCATCAGAATTTCACAAATCATTGTCATTCGGGGACGAGATTTTGACCAAGTCAGTCGCCAAGATTAAATTGAAATTTAAATTATCAAATCAAATGTTCTTGTGATTCAAATTCATTACTTTTTACTGGATTTTTAATTGGAATTGATCTATTTGCGAGAGTGGCATATCGAATGGTGTGATTTAGTGAATTGCAAAAAATTAAGTGAACAATTGCAAAAAATTCTCAGTGAATTTGTGTTCAATTTTTAATGCTGACCGATTTATGTGGATTTAATGTTGTGCCTATTTGTCCCTAATTGTGCTAATTATTTATTTGATTTTAGTCTTTGTTTCATTTTACTTATTTCAATGCAGTTTTTGATTCAAAGTTATTTAGTTTAATTATGATTTTGGTTTTCTTCCTTTTTTTGTCTTCTTAAATTCGATGAAATTTAACACGTTCAGTAAAAAGACAAAAACCAACATACAGAAAATGTGTATGAAATTTAAAATATATTATTTTTTATGTCCAATAAACCTAAGTTTTAAATATCTGCATCGAAACATTCATAATTACTGATATCTGAATTCTTTTTCTTTCATACAAAATACTATGAAATTTGAGGTTATGTTTGGTTTTGTTTTCATAGTATTTTGTATGAAAGAAAAAGAATTCAGATATCAGTAATTATGAATGTTTCGATGCAGATATTTAAAATTCAAATTTATTGGACATAAAAAATAATATATTTTGAATTTCATACATAAAGCAAAAAGAAGAATTAATGTTTCTTTTAATCAATCTCAATCGATCAGAATTTGATCGGTATTGAACATTTCATGCAGATATTTGGAATGTAAGAAATTTACGTACTTTTTTATGTTATTCGAACTAAATCAAACGTAAAGCATAATTGAAAAATACTATTGTCTTTATTAAGTTTTCAATTAATCAGATTTCACCTTAATAAGTGAAAAACTTAAAAATTTTATTTTCTACGGTTAAAGTAATTTTTAAAATAACTTTCAAACTAATAATCATCTATAAAGTAGAAATAACACATCCTTAGTTCAGTGGCTCTTAGTCTATTTCAAATTGAATGAAAAATATGCAATTTTCTATTCTGTGTTTTTGTGTTAGCTTTGTTTTCGTGCAACTGATCGCAAAAATTGATTACCAAAAATGAATGAAGAATGATTTTTTTTAAGTTTAAATAGTGTTTGTTTTCGAACTAAATCGTATGTGTCTATGTTTTTTTTCAATAGGAAAATGGCGAATCGTTTCAAGCCATCCATACCAGCTAAGGGAGAAACGAAGGATGAAATTACAACAGTCAAATGTGCGCTTAAGACAATCATTCGCCCACAGTATCGACAAGCATTGATTGGCAAAATGACGGAAATGAGCTTGCAAGCCACTTCTATTTGCGTCTTGGGGTCATTGCTATTTTTATTTGAGGTGCAGAAGGCTTATGAACATAGGCGTCGAGAATGATGATTTCACATTCTTCGGTGAAAGTGGAGAAGAAAAGATCAAGCTCTGCTTTCAACAAGTGCTATGGCATAACAATCAGCCGCCGAAAGTGAAAAAGTCAAAGTAC